>JANHFT010006523.1:127844-137869 GCA_032467955.1 Pseudoxenodon macrops
GGTTAAGCATGACATGCCAGAAGGAGACTCTAGGGCAAGGGGTGGGTTTTCCGGTTAGCTCCACAATTGATAGGGCTTTTGGTTAGGACAGGTAGAGGAAAAAGGACACAGCACTAGGAGGAGACGCTTTGGTGGGGGAACTGGACTTCCGGTCGGCTCCAGAATTGAACGGGGAACTTCTGTTGTGGCTCTTTGAAGGTTTAAGGTTGCCAACCTCTGGTCTAGGTGGTTACTAAGAGTCAACACATATTTGATATCACATAGCCAGTCAGACAGTCAATCAATCAATCAGTCAGGCAATCAAAGTCTGTGTAAATAGTGTTTGCTTTCAGGTTTGTTATGATTTCCTTGCTTTAAGGGAGGGATGTGCAAACTATTAGTTTCACTTATATAGACTACATTGTTTTAATTTATCAGTGAATCATTTATAGAAACTGGAAAAATCCAGAGTTGTTCTGTACAGATTTTGTAGATTTTTTCCTGCAATAATCATATATTTCTTTGCAGTTTATATGAATACGCAAATATATACACTTTTCTACTCAACTACACCTGGCATTCATTTTCTCCTATGCATTTTCTTAATGTACAATTTTGAAAAACAACTTCCTTTAATAGATTTCATGAAATACAACTTAACAGAACACATGTTTCTGTAAGTAAAAAAAAAGTATTTGAATCAGAGTCCTGTTGAATTCATGGGCATGTCCATACAGTTTCTCAGCAGCATTATAGTTTGTTGCCTTCTTTGAAAACATTTGGCCATTTTCTAGTCCATCATATGGACAACCCTGGTGGTTTCCCAATCAAATGCTAACCACGTTTGATATTGCTCAAGATTAGTGATGGTCAGCTAAAAACTGCTGTCTAGCTGGGATATTTCTGTAAAGGTTCCCTAATGTTTGTTAACTGCTCAATAGTGACAGGTGGCTAGAGACACAATTTAATTTTAATATTTCTGCACTAGTTTATCGTGGTAAGGTCAATTACAAAAAAAAAACAACTAAACAAAATATTTTTAACTGTCTTCTCTTCCTTGGGAGATGTGGATTAAGGAACACATGAAATGGTCAGCTAGAATAGTTGATTTGATTTCAAAAGTCTTTTAAAAAAGAGGGCTTGGAAAAATGAGTTCCAAAAGGTGTAGAAAGGATTACATTAATTCAGCTTGCTGGTTCACCTAATGTGGCCTCAAAACAATCTTAATGTACTTTTTGTAGAGTAAGTGAATTTCCCTTCCCTCAAATAACTATTTTTTTAAGGAAAATTATTAGAAAGGTCTTCTGTATATTTTGCTAAATGATAGATGAAGGCAAATGTGTAGTGAGGTGCACTGATTATTAAAAAAATTGAACAGGGACCTAAGAGGGATTGTGAGATGGTCACTGACTCCATACAGGATATGGAAAAGGACACAGATTTAGTTCCCAGCATGTCTCTTTAAAAGATTCTCAACCAGGGATGGGTTCTAACTTACCTCGCTGCCGGTTCACTGCCATCTGCACTGTGTGGATGCACCTCGTGGGTGCGTGCGTGCCTTATGGGCGCATGCATGCCCAGTAAAAAAAACAAAACCCAAAAAGGCTGAACACAAGATGGCGATGCATGCGCAGTGCCAGAAACTCAGCTTCTGCACATGCGCAGAAGAAAAAAAACACCAAAAAATTCAAAAAAATTTTTTTTTTCAAAAATTAAAAAAAAAACCAATGGCAGCGCCTATGGAGCAGAACCGGCTCTGTGATGTCACCAGCAGCCTACTACCTACTCGTTAGAATCAGTCCGAACCAGTAGGAACCCACCTCTGTTCTCAACAAACTACTTTCGAGTCCTTGAAGAGCCATTATAAGGCAAACAATACAAGTGGATGAAAAGTGTTTGTATGCCAAAAGCAATAGATCATTTTCCAGTGTGTGTTATTTTCTTAAAAACTATGTCAATGACAACACCAAAATTACATAATGTGCTAAATGTTTCTTCTTATTTTTGTTAATTCGCATACCATATTTTGGAGGGTTTTGTCAAGGTTGCCTAACTTAGCCAGTAACGTGAAAATAAAATAATAAAATAAAATAAAATAACCATCTACTATAGGGAGGAGAGACACAAATAGAAAAAGGACGCAGTAACTTAGTGCATGTTAGCAGATCACTTCCCGGGCACCGAAATGTTCACTGGATAGTTAGGTAAGTTATTGTGCTCATTAAAGTGCACCACCAAGAAGTCAACAATGATTCAGCAAAATGGTTTTGTTTGTATAGTGGAGTAGACGTCTGATAGATTTCCAGTCAAACATTTATGGCTAAATGGATGAAGATTTTAACATCCCAGCCTAATAAAAAAACCTCATACTGTGTGATTAAATAAGAGGGAAAGCCGTAAAAAAAAAAAAAAGAGGAAGTGTAATGACGGTAACATGTAGGTCAGTTACAATTTAATTGTCATTGCACTTCATTGCGAACATATCAATTCTCTGCTGCTTAGTTGAGCAGAAAACAACAACTTAGCGTGTACAGTCAGCGTACTGTCTCTGTCCAACCCCCGCTTCCATCACCTGCTTCCAATGACTTCCTTAACAGCCGCATGAAGGCTTCCTGCTTTAATAGGATAATCTTGCTGAAAGCTCCTGCTGATTGTGGCCTCCCTTTGCTCAATGCATCAGTGATCAGTAAATTTACTTCGTGCTTGGCACAGATGCTAAAATTAGATTTTGTTTGCATTACAACTTTCCAGACTCCCACCACAAAAAAACACCTGTCTAGAGATTTAGACTGTTTTACTTTAATGCTTGGAAGGAGGATAGTCCTGAAGCCAATGCCCTGACTTGTTGCATTGAAAGAGCACAAGTAAATAACCCTAGCAATAATAATAACAATGACAAATGTTATTATTCTTTCTTGTCTTGACTTGTCTAATGACTTCCTTGTGTAGGAAGGATGTCCAGAAGTGATTTTGCAATCACATAATTACATGGTCATTGTACGTCATAGAGGATCAAAAGAACGTACATCTTTTTATGTTCCTCTCTTATTCTTACTGAATTATACTTATTCAGTATTTGTGTTTCTGTGTCATATGTGTGGGCATGTCATGCATATAAGAATTTTTAGATAAATATATGCCAATGTTGTTATATGTATTTTATGTATCTATATGAAATATTTTAAAGTTTTCAAGAAGAGACAGGACTGCCATCTGTCAGAAATAGTGTAGGGCCTGCTTGGGCAGAGGGTTGGACTAGATGACCTACAAGATCCCTTCCAACTCTGTTAATCTGTAAAAAAAGGAGTAAAGTATGTAAGTAACCATATTTTCCATATTTATCCTCCTCCTCCTCTCTCTTATACTCCTTTCCCCAAAACTATACTAAGAACCAATTCTAAATTTCAAGACTGTATTGCCAGTTAATTCTTATGTAGCTAATAGTGAATATGATCACGCCGGGCTATTACCTCAGGACTCTTATTCAATAAAATCTCTTATTCAATGCTCAGTTTTTGGTTTCTCATCCATACAGGTTTTTTTTTGGCAACAGTAAGAAAATGTTACCATTTTCCAAGGATCCTTTAAAAACCAGTCTAGTCTTTTTTCTGAGTTTTCTCATTGATGTAGTAACTTCACCTGATCCTATTTAATTTCTTATCCCAAGCAAGGTTCCTTACTTCCTGCCACTAGCTTATTTAGGGCCCTTTAATGTTAAATACTGACTTTCATACCTTGTGCAGTGATGCTTGTATGGGCAATCAGGATTCATAATAAAGTAATTGCTGTTTCTTTTACACATGTACACATTTTGCCACTTTAAAAATTACATCTTAGTGTATAGTGTGCATATTAGAAATTTACATGTAAACTGTTTTGAACTTCCTGGAAGAATGGTAGGATAGAAATCAAGTCACTCAATGAATAGAATGAGGGAAAACATCATTACATTCTCCCCTAGTCTTCTAGTTATGATGCCTTCTTCTATGATCATTGATTATATTGGTTAGGAAGATGATAGCTGAACCCCACAACAAATATGGGAAGGCTGTAATTGACAGGATCTATGCAGCAGCCTATTTTGGTTTTGAAGTGCATTGAGGAGGTGGAATACAGTCCAGAATTACTGGAGGGAGAGGCCCTTTCATGGAGAACAAAGAGTCTGACAAGCTTGGAATCTTTAATATACAGGAAGGGTGAAGGCAGATCCTCCCTAGCAGTTCACAGGGCATTTATAATACCCATGTTTTCCTCAAAATAAGATTGGTTTCTATTTTCTTTTTGATTCCAAAATAAGTACTGAAGCTTATTTTTCCCCCATATACGGGAAGCCCACTTCTTCTTCTTAGTTACGGCGGAGCAGGAGGTGAGGGGGTGGGGCTGCCCCACATACCCCATACCGGTTACCTCAGGGCCACCCACACCCAACACCTGCTTGCAGTGGTGGCAGCAGCACACCACTCTGCCTCCTGCTCCGTTTCTGCAAGCAAGCAGAAGAAGTGGGCCAGAAGCCCTATGGGCTTCTGCTTCACATGGTAATTGGTACTGCCACCACGAGGCAGGTGTCGGGACATGTATGGCCTGGCTTCATGGGCCCTGAGGTATGCTGGTGCAAGGCATGTGGGGGTAGCTCCATTACCACCCCACCACACCTCATGGCCATGGCACCACAAGCAACCAGACAGAATGTGGAAGATGGCCGGCTGTGCAGACTCTTAGGTAGAGCTTATTTTGAGGGTTAGGGCTTATATTAGACTTACACGTAAAAAACGTGGCATGGTTTATTTTTGCGATAGGTCTTATTTTCAGGAAAACATGGTAGTTATGCAGATTGTTGCCTTAATCTGGCAATAGCTTTGTCTATAATTGTACTGCAATAAAGGAACTATTCTGAAGTAACTATTTCTGGTATTTTTGGTTCCTTGAGCCTGACATTACACCTCGTTTAAATTCAAATATACCTCTGTGGTTTGTCCAAATACAAATGTGACACTGCATTATGTAATACTCCATGTATTCAAGTGTTACACCTAAATGCAATCTATTCCAACCCAAAAAGGAGTTGGAAAGACCGTGTATAGTTAATTTCAAGTTTATAGGATGAATCCATGCAATGTCATTGGGAAATATTTCTTTATTTTATTTAAATGATTTACATGGCTGTCCATCTCACCACAGTGACTCTGGGCAGCATAAATGGATTAAAACATTTGGCTCAAGTTTAAAAATGTTTTTTATGTTATTTTAATTTTTGACTGAGAGCCATTCAGAGTTTTGTTATAACATATAAATGTTTTAAATAAATAAATAAAACACACCGTATAACTTATAAACGATGTGCTATAAACAAATTTAAAAGAGCAGCAGAGCAGCAGAGCTTACTTAACTTCCTGGACAACGGACTTTAGAAAAGCAGAAGTAACACTGGTATTTTAGATTCTTTTTTTTAAAAAGCTGGGTAATTATATGTTCAGGTCTGCAACTTTGCAGGAGTGCAAGTTCCCTTTTGTGAACAGTTAAGCCAATGAGTAAATTTCCCTGGTGGAGTAGAATGAGTTCTTAATTTTATTTACCTTTTTGTTCTTCCTACCAAATCACTTTTTTAAAAGTCAAGTAATTATACACACACATGCTACACACACACACACACACACACACACACACACACACACACACACACACACAAATGTGTATGACTGCATCCTTAATAATAAAATTTGCATGATATATATGTGAGTTATGTGGCTTTACAGATGTGCAGTGAGAAAATAATAATATTTTAAAAAGTGTGTTCTTGGATTTTCTGACTGCAGAAGTCTTTCCCCGTAAGGACTTAACTTTAATAAGAGCAGGAAAGATGGGGCAAAACACATTCTACAACTTTAATTCACTTTCATTAATAAGAATGATAAGGTCACTTGATATCACTGGCCTGGAACCACTGAATAGCACAGGGCAACTAAGGGGATTGCAAAAACAGTCGTAGAATAATTTGGGGGAAAAAAGGGAAAGCTAGAAGAAATAGTGCAGAGGATGGTTGGAGGTTGCATTATGTGCTGTGTGAGGGAACCAAACCTCAGAGCATCAGAATAATGTATTGGTATCCCTACCTCCTCAAGTTGTGATAAAATGGACAAAGAGTATGGTCCTTTTAGGCTTCTAAGAAGTAAATTTAAGAAAAAGATAATTAAATAAGTCAGGCTGCCATGGCAGCTTAGGCTGAGCTTCATCTTTAATGTTCTTTGGAACCCAGATCAGTGGTGACTTCTGTATCACAGTACTGTGCACTTTTGTTAATCTACTTAATTCCTTCAAGAATGTGGATATGACCAGCATACTCATTCTGGTGCACAAAGAAAGCAAATAATGCTTTTCTCCAGCAGCTGCACTTGACAGTATTCCATACCTATATCAGACTGTGAAATAAATTTAGGTAGCTCATTAGATTCATGATTGATGAGAATGGAAGGAGAATGTGAAGTTACCCACTGACATTCATGCTTCCTCGTTGCTTTCAAATATCATCTCCTGTGCTGCTTTAGTTTTCAAGCACCTGAACCATGGGCTTTGACATCCATATTGCTGGGTCCCTTGCAGTAGCCTATAAATCATCAGGATAAGGAATTCAATGTAAATAACTGTTTATGAACAATTTGGATGTCCTCCCTAGTTATCTGTGTTACTGTTTTCTCAGTTCTACACATTTATTACATCTTTCCCTTGGCTTCTTGCTACATGAATTGCAAATGACAAGGAGCACTTTCCTCCTTGTTAATACGCTCCCCTTAATATTTCTTGACTCTGTTCCTTATTAAATTATGTTCACTTGGACTACATCAGTTTCATTTCACCCAGGTAAGACGTCCCATGAGATACCACAAGGAAGAAGGTTGTAAGATTAATACCTCCTTTGAACCTGAAAAAAAATGTGCATAAGGATTAAAACCAAACCAAACAAGGGACTATGCAATATGGAAAGACCGTGTGCCATGATGGATCTCAATCTATAACTGAACTATCTGCCTGTTATTTCTACAACAAGACTACTTTTAAAACCTCATTATTAGCTTCATTAGGTGGTCTTACTTGCATCAATGGCTATAGTGGCATCTATAAAGTGGGAGAGGTTAATGCAGACTTTGCTTAAAAATAAATTAAAAATATGATCTGGAACTGAACATGCCACAGCCAAAGTTTTATGACAACATAATTGGTAGTTAGTGTGAAATTTGTAAGACAAATAGACAACACTAACAGTAACTTCGATTGTCCTCCCCATGCCTCATTTTTTTTTACAGCCACCAAAGGGCCTCATTAAAATACCAGTCAGCACCTCAGCAGAAAGAGACAGTACTTAGAATGCCCAAATAGGACAGGAAAATCTGCATTTTGTAAATTTGACATCTTTGATAGATTATACCATGTAAAACCATTGCTTCAGTATCTTATGATAACACTTTAGTTCCTCTTATAAACCAAACCATTCATTTGCCATTCAATGAAACAGTGCAGCCCAGGCAGAATGAAAAAAACGCTGTAGCCTTTAAAATAGACTAAATAAACAAGCAGGTCAAAGTTGCTTTTTCTGTAAGACAGGGCTGTCAAACTCCCGGTCCACAGGCCGGATGCTTCACGTGCTGGTCCTAACTGGTTTAGCAAAGGGGGGAAAAGTCCCAATACATCACATGATGCCGCCATAACAACATGAGTTTGACATCCCTGCTATAGGATATGGACACTTGGATGTATATAATATGTACCGTCTGGTATCTGGTATCTATGAGGTCAAATGCGAGAGCAATACTTGAGGTACATGTGGAGGGTACTTCAATAGCGTATCTCTTTGAGTGGAGCAAATGGGGCTTAAGTGAAGATATCACACATTTCCTTTTGGTTTTTGTCCCCCATTTTCTTTCCCAGTTATGATTGGAAAGGCAGCATTGATATATTCATCTGCTCATAATAAATGAATACATCAAACATTTTGGGTGTATTTCTGGCTACTCTCTCAATCTCAGACATGATTTCTTTTAAATATATGATTTTACTGACAATTCTATATAAGTCAATGCAGCATGACCCAAATAAGCATTGCCAGTATAAGAATATGTCTTGAATGAATATGGTCTGAATTCTGCAGGAAGCTTTAGCCAGTAATTTTAAAATATTAATCAGTTTTAATAAAATTATACATTTTGTTCTAGCACAAATGGAGAATATACATGTCCAAGGATAATGTTGCAGGAACCAATCTGGGTCAGTCACTGGGACCAGAGGTTTAATCTTCCAAGCTTTCAGATTTGTGCTGTAGCCCTCTAGCAGAGTGTGTGCTTTGGACTATTCTGCATGTGGTATTTATATGGTCTCTGATTGTGTGTGGCTTTTTACTTGTTGATTGGGGTGTTGATTGCCAGCTATTAACTTATTGGCTGTTGTTTCCTTGCGCTGCCAAGCCCTTGCCTCCTAAGTACTGGATAAGCTGGAGATAAATCAGAACTCCTTTTGACTGACAAGGGGCCTCTACTTTTACTGTATTTTGTTCTTTTTTAAAGCTAATTTGGGTAATAATAATAGTAACTATCCAATTAGTTAAAAATTGTATTATTTGTTGTTACTCAGCTATACGGAAATAGCAAGTCAATCAATTAGATTTAATTCAAATGATATTCATATGTGAATTCCCAGTGTCAGTGATTGTCAATAGCGAACATAAATATGCATATCTGGTTTAATGGCTTATCCTTTAAGTTATCTGGATGTCAGAATAGTCCAAAGGATATGTTATATCCTCCACTGTAAATGAATCTTTCCTAGAATCCTAGAAGGATTGGAGGGAGGGAGGGAGCACAAATCCAAGAAGTTTCTTAAATACAGTGAAAATGAACACCTTAGGCCTTATGCTGACTTACAGAGTAAGTGAATGTTGGATTTATTTATGCTGATGAGATTGGAATGTAGGTTATCATGTTTGTTTGGGCTTTCATTGTGACAGCTCTTCTTTACCTCTTCATCTGGGAACAGAAATAAATCCTGTTAAATTGGAGCAGTTGCAGATGAAGACAATTCACACTGAATTCATTGGTGAAACGTGACTTTGACAACTTTAGGATTGCCACATCAAACTGAAAAACCTCTGATTATCCTTTTCTAATCTGTCTCTATTTTATACACTTAAATAAAGTTATAGCATATGAATTTATTCAATATTTCTTCTCATACCATATCCTTTGTCACAGGTCTCTAAAACACAGTCTTTCAAACTTTTCAGTTCCAAGGGAATCGTTACGACATCAGTTTGTGTGTCAAAAAACTCACCAAGATGTGCTAAGAAAGAACCACACAGCGATTGCCTTAGGACAATGAATGGCAGGGGGAAAAAAATCAACCCATTCAGATTGCATGGTCCAATTCTAAACCATTATTTACTCATTTTTATTTATCCTTGCCATTTATAATTTGAACAATTAAAGTTCTAGCTGAAACATGTATATTAAGAAAAAGTGCCTCCCACAGGTTTGGATGAATTAAGGGAGGCATGGGAGGGGGATCACATTTTTATTTTATTTTATTTTATGACCACTCAACAAGTGACAAATTGATGTTTATGTAGTCAAGAAACAGACTCCATAACACACCGGGGGCCTCAGGTCAAGGCCCACGATCAGGTCTTTATGGATTTGTGAAAGAGGTGAGGGTCATCCTAATCTCTGAGGGGAGAATGTTCATGAGGGAAAGGGCTACAGCAGATAAGGCACATTTCCTGGTCCCTGTCCACTGGCATTACTTGGCTGATAGGACATGTAACATACGCAACTTGCCAGACCAAACTGGACAGATAGACATGACATGGAGAAGGTGGTCCTTTCGTGAACCTGTCCCCAAGCCTTGAAAGGCTGTAAAATTTGATAAGCAGCAATTTGAATTCCACTGGAAGCACACTGGCATGTTTTTGGGAAACTTCCTTATGTGGCAAAAGCAAATGCTATGCAAATAAATAAATAAATAAATAAATAAACAAACAAACAAACGAATGAATAAATGAATAA
>JANHFT010006523.1:176225-189510 GCA_032467955.1 Pseudoxenodon macrops
AATTCTTTATTGGCCAAGTGTGATTGGACACACAAGGAATTTGTCTTTGGTGCATAAGCTCTCCGTGTATGCACCAAAGACAAGTGTGTGTGTGTGTGTGTGTGTGTGTGTGTGTGTGTGTGTGTGTGTGTGTGTAAAGACCTCTTCTGCATATTTCCAACCAATATGGTCATGAACTTTGTTTTGCCAATTGGCTCCATAATACTTACTGATGTCATAAATTTATCTTATTTTATGTCTCTTTCATGGACAATTTTTATCAAGTGGAATCCATTCTACTATATAACTGCTTTGGAACCTGAGAGGAGGGGAAATGGTATCCTTAGGCATATTAAGGCTAAATGATGAAAAGAGGGTATAAACCTAGGGATGAAATTACCCCAATATTTGTCTCCCTAGTATTGGCTTCTCCTGTGATTAATTCTGCTGGCTTTCTGGTTTGATAGGACAATTTCTAAAATTAGAGTTTATAAATTCATTGTAATGTTGGGGTATTTCTTATAAATATGAGCTTAGCTAAAGCTCATTGTCTCCCTGGGTTGAGGAAACAAAATGATATCAACTTCAGCCAACTTCATTCATGCTGAAATATGTCCAAACCAGATTCTTGGGGATTGTCCAGGACAGCATTTCGGTTCTGGAAACAAAGGCAAGTGAATTTAGACACACACACATCCCACTCCCAAGGCCAGATGGAAAAAATTGCCTAAGTGTTCTGTCTGCTTGAAAGGTCTAACTCTGTAAAAATTGAGTCCTGGTGGTGCAGTTTTTAGAATGCAGTACTGCAGGTTAACTCTGCCCACAGCTTGGAGTTTGATCCTGACTGGCTCAAGGTTGACTCAGCCTTCCATCCTTCTGAGGCTGATAAAATGAGGGTTGTTGGGGGCAGTATGCTGACACTCTAAACTGCTCAGAGAGTGCTGTAAAGTACTATGGAACAGAATATAAATCTAAGTGCTGTTGCTATTGAAAGGAGAATTCTAATCTAATTGCCTGATGTGGCACCACTATCACAAATGTTCATTGTAGAATAATAAAATTTAATAAATTGCTAGGTGGTCATTTTTAGAACTGAAGCAAACTTATGGAAAAGGTATGAATTTATCAAATATTCAACGTAAGCGACATCTACATTCACAACAGGAAATTCAAATAGTACATTTGTTGTAGTTTTAAATGTTTCTGTGGTCAACTTGACTCTCCCTTGTTATGTTTAATAGTCAGTAGAAAACCTGATAACCCACAAATTCACTGTTTCTTTCTCAACCACTCACTGCCACATGTGCACTCCACCTATGCATACATTATTGATGGTGATGGCATTGCACAATTTGAACCCTTTGTAAAGCAGTACTTGTACCGAAAATCATTTGTTTCTCGCTAAGAAAGTAGCTTATTTAGGCAGAAAGGTGACAGTTAAGCAGAATAGGTGTGTGTGTGTGTGTGTGTGTGCACACACTCATCTTCTTGGGGACTTTTCTCTCACACATACCCCCCCATCTTCCTTTCTACCCTACCATACCAGCTGTCCATCACAGTTGTTATGAATGCAGGCACAGAGAGCCCGCGGGGGATCCTAGTTATTTACACTCTTTTTTTTTCAGGCAACGAAGCTGTTATAATCATTTGCTGTCAACTTTGTGCTGACATTGAATTTTACTTTGTGAGCTGAGATGTATGTGTATGTGTTTCTCTCTGTGTGTATGGGAATGCCCAACCATATAACACATAAATGTGCAATTGGAATTGGAGATTTAGGTGCCTGAGTTGACCAGCGAATAGGTACTTGAGATTTCTGAATTTGGGGACAGCAAGATGTATTGGTTTCCTTCCTTCCTTCCTTCCTTCCTCGTTCCCTCCCTCCTTCCTTCCTTCCTTCCTTGGCTTTCAGATTTACTATGTTTTATGTCACTGCATTGTTATTTTAAAAAAGTATGTAAGTATTTTCCCACTCTTCACCTGTTCCCTTCCATCCCACAAATAAAAGAACATGCATTTCTTTCCCCTTTCCAAGAAGTTCCTCTCTGCCTGAGGCTGCTATGCTAGAGCTTTTATGAGAAGCATAGGATACATTGTGGGATGTGGGCCAATTTGACCAGAATCAGGTACGCTGAAATGTATTGCCTGGGAAACTACACAAAGGATTGAAGCCTGACTTGAACACTTTCACAAGCAGATCCAGTATGAAGTTAATCATGTTGCTGTAAATATGATTAAGTCTGGATTTCATCCAAGGAATTTAAGGATCCTGAAAATTGCCGCAGCTGCTGGAGCTTGGCTAATCCCAAGAAACTGCAATTTGAACCTAGTTAGCACATGGATGGGAGACCACCATCCTAGAAAAAGGATGGCAATGCCAAGGAACTTTGATAACGTTGCCAAGAAAACTAGCGGCCATGTCTCTAAAATCAACACAAGCTGAACTTAACATGAGAGAGACCTGACCATTAACATCACTGGCTTAAAGGTTCTTTTCATTGGTGGAGAAGAATTTAATTCAGTAGAGCAGAATGCATCATCTAAAATCTGAGAGCCATGTGGTTTCTTAGTAGGTTTCCAAAAGCCCTGCAACAAAAGCTCTCACCATATTATAACACTTACTAGTACATACTGGGATAACTACTGTATGGAGCAATATGTCAAATGTGTTTAATTGAATAAAATGTAAATCAATTTTACTTGCTTTGTCAGATGTCTATGGAGTTTTTCAGTCATCCAGGTCATGGTTGTCCCAAAGGTGCTTTTTCAAGAGGCAACTGGACTTTCTTGTTTTTCTTTGAAGACAATTCACTTCTCATCTAAGGAACTTCTTCAGGTTCAGAGCTGAAGAAGCTTCTTGGATGAGAAGCGAAATGTCTTCAAAGAAAAACCGGAAAGTCCAGTTGTCTCTTGAAAAAGCACCTTTGGAATTGCTTTATCAGAGCCCAAAGTAGTTTTGGGATTGCAGATTTTGGCTCGCCAGTCAAAAGCTAAACGTGGGTTTTGCACTAAAGATGTATCATTTATAAATGTAGTTGAAGAAAAATTTAAACTGAACTGTCCTGAAGAAGCAGAAAAATATAAAAAGTCTGTCTATCTAGCTGGAGCCACCATTTAAAGGATTTCCAATCAACTAGATTCAGGTGAAGAGGATGGATGATTATGGGGATGATTTCACTCATACCAGGCAGTCATGTGTGAATGAAAGAAAAAAAGATTATGTTAGTCAATCAATCAATCCATGAACCGAGACAATTATTTTGAAACCCATACCTAGGTGCTCTGCCATGATTTGGATGGTCATGTAGCTCCAGAAGATAACGATCTAAATAGGTTGCAATGTTAACAGTCACTCTCTTGTTCATTGATTATTTGCCAAGGAAAAGGGCTGTTTGAATAAGTCATAAATAGTAGAATTAGCAGTGGCACAATCTGCAAGTAGAAGTTACTGAGTTCAATCTATGGATCATTGCTCTGATTCAGCATTCGACATATCAGCAATTTCAGTATGAAATTCCAGGTACCCTGGATAAGAACTAAGGGAACAGATAGCACAAAATGGTCTGACCCAGTTCTTGACTTGAAATGAATGTGATCGAGAAGCTTGTGTGCTTGGCCACTGTAATAAAGTAGACAAATAATTACCAAGCAAATCAAACACACTTACACCTCAGATGATTTTGAAATATTATCTATAATCGGGCACTTCTGTGGTAGGAGGAAAGGTTAATAAAGTAATTTAAAAAAGATTGTGTGGTGTATTACAGAAACAGAAGAAGACTGGCGGTCATAATTGTTAATCTCCTGAAACACCAGATCTCTACTGCATAAAGCATGTATTTTAGTTCAGCTCCTTATGGTGTATTCTGCTTATTACTATATTATACTGGTTAATTGCCTTTTATATAAAAATAATAAAAGAAATCTTATTTTAGCTTAAAAGTAATAAATAGAACCGATTAATTTTTTTTCCAGCAGAGAGTTTTTATAGAGGCTATTTTTTAAAAGTATGTAAATGTCGAGTAAGTCTGTATTGTATATTGTATATTGTATATCAAAATCTACAGAATAATCTGGTAATTGTTGGGAACGATGATCTCTATTTATCACATTATAGAGTGTTGTATTTGTATTAGAATAAGGTAAATGCAGTTTCCTTTCTTTGTTCTATGTTTATTTTCTATTTTTCCCCCATAGATAAATATCAATTGGTTAATTCTGCTTTAGAATCAACTGCATCATTCAAAATAATAATAATAATGGTAATATCTAGAAACAAGGAAGATCAAGGAAGCACTTGAAACAATAAAGCAGCAAATAATAGCTATAACTAAGAATATCAGCAGATATGAAGCTCAAATTGCAAATTATAGACAGAATCTCCAATTTCAATCCAATCAGATATGTTTCTACCATCAATGGAGAGATTGCATTGAAGCAGTCAGCACTTGACAAGGAATAAACACTGCAGTTCTGGTACACACACCCCAAATACAACAACAATGAAGCTTGATTAAAGAAGGTGGATAAGAGTAAAGTAGAAGCTGATATGAAAGAACTTGTAATAACAGCAGAAATGGTGGAGAAAAGGGCAAGGAAGATCAAGAATTGGTCAGCACCGGGTAAAGATGAATTGCATGGGTTTTGCTTGAAACAACTGACTAGTCCAGAGGTGGGTTCCTACCGGTTCTATCTGGTTCTATAGAGTAGGTAGTAACTCAGTGGTGACGTCACGGAGCTGGTCCTGTCAGTGTCTCCGTGGGCGCCACCATCTTGGATTTTGACTGCCGTGCATGCACTCAAGGTGCAACCCTGAGCAGTAGAAGAATTCAGAACCCACCTCTGGACTAGTTTATAATCACTTTTTGTCCAAGTAGTTTAACAACATACTGCAATAAGGTAAAATGAAGAGTGGCTAACATTTTACAAAACCTATCTGATAATGAAAGACCCAGCAAAAGGGGCAGCACCAAGGAACTCCAGGCCAAATACCTGCTTACTAAAAACTTTCAAATTGCTAAAAAAAAATGGCACGGAAAGCAGATAATAACAAGACCTGGCAATAGCTAAGAGCAGAAAGGTCTAATTCTGGCTTCACAAACCCAAGCCTTAAGAAGAAATGCATACAAAGCTAGAATTGAGAAGACAGCAAGAGGTAGCAAGTGCTGCCTCTGCAAGAAGCTGAAGAAACAGTGGGCCACTTGATTAGCTGCTGCAAAAAGATTGCACAGACTGACTGCAAACAGTGGCATGACAAAGTAGCAATAATTGTTCATCAGAATAGCTGCAAGAAATATCACTTGCTTACAAGTAAGAATTGACACAACCACAAAATGCACAATGAAAATAAAGACACTAAACTGCTTTAGGATCTTAGAATTCAAGCACTCGCCACATAACATCCAAGGCTTAACAATTGTTGATAAGAAAGACAAAAAATGTCTGGATAATAGACATTGCAATACCTGGAGACCAGTGGTGGGATTCAATTTTTTTTACTACTGGTTCTGTGGGCGTGGCTTGGTGGGCGTGGCTTGGTGGGCATGGCAGACGAAGGATACTGTAAAATCTCCATTCCCTCCTCACTACAGGACAAGGTTACTGCAAAATCCCCATTTCCTCCCGATCAGCTGGGACTCGGGAGGCAGAGAATTGATGGGGGCGGGGCCAGTCAGAGGTGGCATTTACCAGTTCTCCGAACTACTCAAAATTTCCACTACTGGTTCTCCAGGACTGGTCAGAACCTGCTGAATCCCACCTCTGCTGGAGAAAGCAGAAGAGCAGAGAAAGAACTGTAGCAAACCCCAACCACAAAAATCTGCAAATAGAAGTAGAATGACTGTGGCCAAAGAAAGCAAAGATATTACCAATAGTGATAGGTGCCTTGGGTACAACCCCCAAACCTCTGAATTACCATTTAAACACCATTGGCATTGACAAAATCACCAGTCAATTGCAAAAGGAAGGTTTTCTTGGAAGAGTTTACATTATCTCATAACACCTTTAACTTCAACAAACAATATCTCTGTATCCCAGGTCCCTGGAAAAGAACTCAATAGGTGGATAAAAATGCCAAATCCAGATTAAACATAGGGCTGACTTGGTGACCAAATGCAAGAATAATGCAACACTATAGGAAATCCCTATGTAGAGTCCACAAGAAGGTTTCTGTCTCCCATTTATCATAGGAGAAATTACAGTTGAAAGAGGAAAAACGTTTTCAAAATCAAGTTGACAACAATGTTTGAAATACTGTTTCTAGAAACACATCAAGGCACTTTAGTGCCTAGCTTTTGCTGTAATCTAGGTTGATCGTTATGGAGTTTGGTTTTCTATGATTGTATTTGTCTTGTGTAAGAAAAGTTGAAACTGATGTATTCGCCAAGAAAGGGCAAAAATACTGTGGATTGCAATAACCATCTGGGCACCTATAACTAAAGCTGGATTCAGAAAAAAACTACAGAACAAGGCATACAACAATCCTGGATTTTTTTCTCTCTCTCTCTAATGACTTTTTAAATTGTTTGTTCAAATCTAGATCACCTCAGAAACTTAGCAAATCTAGATGTATTTAGGAAGTAATTCAGGTTAAATCTTTAATAATGTGGCATCCTTGAAAATTATTACACTAGTAATAAAATTATGTCCACCTTCTGAAGGGAACTTTGTTCAGCTACTAATTATGTAGAACAGGGAATCTGTTTGAAGCCAAGGGTTTCATTTTTATTTTTAATATTGTTTTGGTTATCAAGGTTTGCAGGGCATGTTGTGATGATGTCAACATTGTTGAACGAGAGGGAGAGATTATCTATTTTTCATTGGGGCAAAGCAACCATTAATGTTCCTGTTTTGCATATTACTTTGGGGGGGGGACACGACTGAACAAAATGTGGTGCTGTTATTAGGCCAATACTGATCCAGTGTTGTTATTGAAGCCTTCACCAAAAAAAACAGGTAGTAACCCATTAGTTTACTCCGTCTGCACACATTTAAATCACTGGCAATTTTAAGAATGTATATAATATCATGCTTAGTTCTCAAACTAAATATTGATAGCGATGGTATAGAACAAATTTAAAATGCCGTCAATCTGCTGAACAAAAGAATTAAGTATTTTAAGTTGATGGTGCCTGAGATCTGTGAAATACTAGCAACCAACCTTAAAGAATCTTTCTTTCTTTCTTTCTTTCTTTCTTTCTTTCTTTCTTTCTTTCTTTCTTTCTTTCTTTCTGTGAAATACTAGCAACTAACCTTAAATAATCTTTCTTTCTTTCTTTCCTTTCTCTTTCTCTGTTTTCCTCTCCCTCTCCCTGTCCTCTTCTCTCCTCATGATCACATAATAATATCATCTGATAGCAGTTAATCCCTTCTTACAGTTGGCTTTGCCTCATTCTTTTGGAATAGAGGAAACATGCTTTTACTGTTAGGCATTCTGTCTGAGCATCAATCAATGCTTTGAAGCTTAATTGTCTTCTTTCCTTCTTCTTCCTCCCTCCTTCTCCCCTCTCTTCCCTAACCCCACCCTCAGTAAAAAGGCATTGTTTTGAAATAAATAGGCTCCAGAGAAAGTTTCATAACAGTTGCTCATTTTGTTCTTATGCCTGTTATTTTGTATTCTAAGGTCATGGATCAAGGGCAACCCCATGCCTGTGCTGGGGACACAACTATCCATTTTGAGAGAAAGATGTAGGTATCTTTGGATGATCCTAATCCGTTCAAAGAAGTCTATTATGTTCAAGCCTCAAGCTATCTCAGCCCATACCAATAATACCAAACTTACATTTGTTTTTCCATTGACCATTCATTTTGGTCAAATGAAGAAATTGCTCATATAGGTTTCTTTGGCTCTAGGGAAGAAATCAGTGACTGTCACATACCTTTTAACCTTTCTTTCTTTCTTTCTCTCTCTCTCTCTCTCTCCCTCCCCCCTCTCTCCTTCTTTCTTTCTTTCTTTCTCTCTTTCTCTCTCTCTCTCTCTTTCTTTCTTCTTTCTCTTTGTCTCTGAAACAATATTAGGAATCCAACAGAAATGTCATTTTTACTGCAGCTGTTTGTAAATTTTTAAGAAATTGACCAAAAGGAGCAATTTTAAAAGCAAAAAGATGTATGTAGTTATAGATGTATAGAGGCCAGATGCCAGATACTGTTTCCTAACTTCAAGAAACATTGGGTTTTTAAACTAAGACTTTGTTAGGAGAAGGGAATGGCTTCAATTGGATTTCCTTGGATGGGATGCAGGCATAATCTCATTTAGAGAATTTCACTATTAAGGGCAGATTCTACTTCAAGAAGGAGCCAATTTTCTACAACTTTTTACATTTTACAACCATCTCTCAGATACTGGGCAGAATTATAAGATGAGTTGTCAATTGACTTTGTTTTTGCCCAAATGGACCTCCAGACTGCAGGTCTGAGGACAAAGTATCTACTGACAGGTGGACCCCATTTATATAGAGTGTCCCAGAAGATGTAGTGAGAGATGCAAATCCTATACACAATTGTCCACTGCTGGCAAGGTAGTTCAAAATCTAGCACCTTTTGTGTAGGATCATCTATAGTATATGTCTTCCAGTGTCTGTGTTCAGGACCCACTTGACTTTCCATTGAGAACTGAGGTTAAAGTTGTTAAGCAGGTGCTATGCAAGTGCCAGTGGGGGCTTTTTAGATTTGATTCTGACCTTGCCAGAATCTAATAGTGTAGGACATTAACCCACCCCTAATATTAAGTTAACCCATTTAATATTTTAGGAAATTAAAAAGGCAGAATATTATATTTCCCTGGATGAGAAATGGAGAAACCGGTTTTTAGGCAGGAAACAGATTCACTCTTAATACCCCCCACCTTTGTCAATGGGCCAGTTTGGGCCAGTCTATTCTACATAACAAAGATCTACCCTCTTCAGGCAGACCCATCTAGCAAACGGAAAGTCACCACATACCGCCTGGAAAATTGCATCATCCAGCACTCAAACAAGCCTGGGAGACAGGCTAAAAGGTTAGCTAAGACCCCTGCCCCCTGGGAGTCTGACAACCAATCAGGATACATTTCTTACACAGGAACAGGAAACTAAGGTGGGGCCCAACAGAGAGTATAAAAAAGTCAGGGACTCTCAGCAACGCCTCTTCTTCTTTTCTTCTTCAACATCTTGAAGCATGTGATCACCTTTTCAAGCTGTGTATTCCTGTCCACCATATTAACCCATTTTTCCAAGCAACCACCATGTTTCCAGTATCTTTTTCCCCACTTGGAACTCAATCCAGATGGACATTTCTTCCAACATAGAAAACTGGGATTTTTTCATTCTTCATGAGATGAAGGAGACCATACATCTGCAACTGTGTCAATGGAAGAAGAGGAAGATGATAATGATGATACCAAGAATAGATATGATTCTATCTGTAAGGACTTTAAAAAGATTATGACACACCCTAGGTATCGGCACAAGTCAGAGCAACAGAACAGCAAGCATGGTCCCCCTGCATGCACCCCACCCCCATGCATCCCTGTGTGCATCACATGCACCATGCCCCCGTACATGCACATACATGTACCCTACCCCCCATGCATGTGTGTGCACCCCCGCATGATAGAGAAACTGCTTTCATCTGCCCCCTTGGGGTGCTATGAATTCAATCAGATATCTCAAGGGTTGTCAGGTGTCCTGGCAACCTTTCAGTGACTTATGGAGTGGACAGTGGGAAACACGATTTTTTATACTATATTTTTAATTTATATATAAATATTCTGAAATATTTTGAAAAGAGTGTATTGTCCAAGTATTTCATTTTAGTCAAAGAACATTTCCATGTTTGCATAGTTCCCCTTTAATCAGAAGATGGTGCTCTCACTTCAGCCTCCAGTAAGAGAGCAATATTAATAAAAAAGAATTTGGGACTATAATTCCAGAATTTAAAAAAAATCTTGATACCATGTCTTTTAACTTTGAGAATCGAAATTTCTATTTCTTTTAAAAAGTTCTTTTTTCTTCTTCTTAAATTCTCTTGTACTTTTCCAAGTACTTGTTCACCACTTCAACAAGTTTTAAATATGCTTTCCCCTTAGATTTCTTGGGGTCAAATTTCAACAAAAAGTATTCTCTCACTCAATTCACATACCGTTTACCTTCTCCATTCCTCCTCCTCAATTCCTGCACTGCCTTAGGTGTTCAGACTGACCCCAGCTTCATGGCAGCAATTTTTGCTGCTGCTGCTGCTCATCTTCAGATGAGGCAGCTTTCCTAGTCAGGGAGGAGAGATATAGCTCTCCTTGACCTGCCAGGCAGTCCCCCTTTACTTCACCACCCCTCCAGGATAGCTATGGTCCAATTGGAGCCCTCCAACAGGGAGAGCTTGGAATGGGGCCACAGAGCTCACAGTCCTCGCTTCCGATATTGCCGGAAGTACAGCTTGAAGTCCTTTATCTTTTATTTTTAATGTGAGTCTATCCATTTCTGCACAATCCAATATTTTCCTAATTATATTTTCGTCTGGTGGAGTATTCTCATTTTTCCAATATTGTGCAAATACAATTCTCGCTGCTGTTAATACATGAGGTATTAAGTCTATAGTCCCTTTATCATAACTTTCTGATATTATACCTAACAAAAATATTTCTGTCTTTAAATCTATATGCTGCTTAATCATCTTTTCCAACCACATATGTATTTTAGTCCAATATTTTCTTGCCCACATACATGTCCACCACATATGATAATAAGTACCTGGTATCTGATTGAATTTCCAATATTTGATGGGCATATTTCTTTGCTAATCTTGCCAGTGGCAGATGCCACCTATAGAACATTTTGTATAAATTTTCCTTATATACAGTGACCGATGTCAGCTTATAATTTCTATCTTAAAGCATTTGTCATTTATCTAATTCTATAGGGTAGCCAATTTTTTTACCCATGTTATCGTTGTTAAGTTCATCTTCCATTTTAAAGCTTAGTAGGTAACCATATAGTTTCCATATCAATTTTTCATCTGTCCCCAATAGTATTTGATCAAGTATTGTTGGTTCTTTATAAAACTCCATATTTTCACATATTTCTCGTATCTTGATTATATTTGCAAGTACGGCCATCATGCTAAGTCCCCACTTGGTTCTATAAGTCCTTCTAGTTTTAAGTTCCCCTTCCTTGTTTAAGATGTCTTTGTAGGATATAATTTTTTTCCAAATTGATAATATTTTGATGTATTAATGCTTCCCTTGTAGAAAGCCAGGCTGGTATTTTCCTATCGTTTTTTTAATTTAACTTTTTCCCATATTAAAAATAAAGCATTCCTCATATAGTGCCTTTGAAAGAATCTATATGCT
The DNA here is from genome assembly GCA_032467955.1 of Pseudoxenodon macrops. Taxonomy (NCBI): domain Eukaryota; kingdom Metazoa; phylum Chordata; class Lepidosauria; order Squamata; family Pseudoxenodontidae; genus Pseudoxenodon; species Pseudoxenodon macrops. The sequence continues at coordinate 187,525 of JANHFT010006523.1, forward strand.
GTATTCCTTCCATACCACAGAAAAGTATGCCACCCTAATTGAAGATTTTTATTTTATTTTTATTTTTATTTTATTTATTTGTCAAACATGTATAAGATAACAGATATAGGCATAAACATGATTATGAATACAGGATAGGGATACAAATAAATGGGGACAGTAGAACAGGGACAGTAGGCACGTTGGTGTGCTTATGCACACGCTTTACAGATCTCTTAGGAATGGGGTGAGGTCAATAGTAGACAGTCTAAGGTTAAAGTTATGGGAGTTTGGTGAAGTAGCCACAGAGTCAGGTAGTACATTCTAGAGATTGACCACTCTGTTGCTGAAGTCATATTTTCTGCAATCAAGTTTGGAGCAGTTTACCTTGAGTTTGTATCCTTTGTATGCTCGTGTATTATTGCAGTTGAAGCTGAAGTAATCATTGAAAGGTAGGACATTGTAGCAGATAATTTTGTGTACTACACTTAAGTCAGACTGAAGACAGTGTAGTTCTAAATTGTCTAATCCAAAATTTTGAGTCTGGTGGCAAAAGGTATTCTGTTGTAAGCAGAGGAGTGGAGTCTTCTTGTGAAATACCTCTAGGCTCGCTCAATTGTATTAATGTCTGATATACAGTGGGGGTTCCAGGCACATGAGCTATATTTGAGAATTTGTCTAGAAAAGGTTTTGCATGCCCTAGTTTGCTGTATAATATTACTGGAAAAGAAGCTTCCCAAGATTAGGTTAACAACTCTTAATGCCTTTTTGGCAATGATGTTACAGTGAGCTCTGGCACTTATGGTAAATCATTTGAGATGAGTACTCCAAGGTCCTTGACAGAATGAATGTTGTCTACAAGGTTGTATCTGTCCAGCATGTATTTGATGTTCTGATATTTTTTACCAATGTATAAGACAGAGTATTTTTTGGTTGAGATTTGGAGTTGCCAATCATTTGACCATTCTGACACAAAGTCAAGGTCTCTTTGTAGGGCAGCAGCATTGTTGGTGGCGTTGAATAGTTTTACATCATCAGCGAAGAGAATGCAGTTGCTTATGATATGATTGCAAAGGTCATTTATGTAAAGTATAAAGAGTGTGGGTTCTAAAACGCTGCTTAAAACTAGGCTGAGGTCACCCTTTTTGAAGATAGGAATGACCATGGCTAGTGACCATAGGTTGGGAAAGGAGCTGGTTCTGAAAGATATTTCATAAATTATGCTTAGTGGTTCTGCTATGGCAGTGGAAACCTTTTTAAAGAAGTAGGCACATAATCCATCAGGGCCAATAGATAGAGATGGTTTTAGGCTGCATAGTGCTTTTTCAATGTTATCTTCTGTAAAATCAATATATAATAGATCGTTGCAATTAGTTGTGATATGATTAGGAAATGTGGGGCATGAGTCATTGCTGTTTACAAAGACTGAACTGAAGAACGTGTTGAAGAGGTTGGCCTTTATGGTTTCATCATTACAGTCCCTTTAGGCCCTTTTAGGGGTGGGATGGACCTCAAATATTTAAGTTTGTTGTTTACAGAATTATAGAAGGCACGGGTGGATTTCAGGCATAGATGTTTTTCCTCTTGTTTCCTGTGGTAATTGGTACATTCTGCCTTTATCTGGTGACATAAGGTTTTGTAGTGGCTTTTAAAGTTAGCTACGTAGCCAGTTTTGTTTTTTCACCAAAGATATATTTTTTGGATTGAAGCTTCCTTATTGTTATGGGTAATTTCCCCCCCTGCTTTTGTATGTATGGTTTAATTATTCTTTTGTCTTTGTGCAAAAAAGTGTTATAATGGTTTTTGGTGGTATTACAGTCAATGAACAGAATTTGCCAATCAAGAGAAGTGACGTCAGCAGCTATGAGATCATAGTTGACTTTTTTAAAGTTATAATTTGGGATTCATTATGATCATCTTTTCAATTTTGCACCGCCTCCTTCATAACATCATTTTCACAAATAATACATTTACTTAATATGTGTAATCTATCATATCAGTTTTCCC
>JANHFT010006523.1:205661-216954 GCA_032467955.1 Pseudoxenodon macrops
TTCTTCCTTCCTTCCCTTCCTTCCTACCGCTTTCACTTCCTCCCTCCCTCCTTCTTTCTTCCTTTTTCCTCCTCCTTCTCCCTCCTCTTATCACCTTCCTCCTCCCTTCTTCCCTCTCCCTCCTTCTCTTCTTCCTTCTTCCTCTTCTTCCTTCCACTTTCCCTCCTTCCTTTCCTCCTCCTTTTTCCTCCTCCTCCTACCTCCTCCTCCATTCTTTAGTCTCCCTCCTCCCCCTCTCCCTCCTCCCTTCTTCCTCCTCCTCCTCCCTTCTTCTCCCTCCTCCTCCTCCTCCCCCCTACTATTTTCAGTGCTTTTAGCCCCAAATGTCAGCAGTAGAGCTTCCAAAAAGTGGACGACCACTAGATAGAGGCAAAGTGACCTAGGAAACTCAAACTTTTTTGCCATTGTTTTGCAGCCCAGATTAGATAGCCTTACTCAAACGCTGGTTTACCCTTCTCATTCCTGAAAATATTGTAGACAGGAGCTCCCTTCAAGGGCAATAATTATTATTAAGCCTCACAGTAGGCGTGATATCCTGAGCTGCATGATACCAGAGTGGATTTTCCCCCCTTTCAGTAGTGTCAGTCCTATTCTTCACCGTATCTACTTTTATTTCCTTTGTTGATCTTCCAAAGTCAGTGGCAAATCATGCTTGTTGGATATTGGTATAGTCTTCACTCAGGTCCAAATAATGAGCGGGAAAAATAGTAGCCTGTGATTAGTTGATGTGCCTGACAGCCTGCTATATAAGGGCAGGATTTGTACCTTGCTGAAATAAAGAGCTGGATTTGTACCTTGCTGAAATAAAGAGATGTTGTCTGAAGTCCTATCTCCTGCCGATCCTTACCCAGAATCTAACAATGCTTCTATTTCTCAGAGACGTGATTGCTGGTATCTGATGGTGCATCAGTAATAGTCCTAAAAAATGGGGTTCAAAATCCCAGCAGTTATTATTTGTGCAAAATCATCACAATTTGTGTGTGTGGGAGCTGTGTTTGCTTGTTTTAGGTCCTGGATCTTTCCGTATTTAGTTCTCAAATTGTAGACTTGTGAGAAAGGACGAAAGACAGGCAATTTTTTCCTCCATGTATCTATACCGTGCTTGATCCCATACAGTATATATACCTATTATGTCTCCTTTCCATTCTGAGCCAAACATCCCCATGGCTGTGATTTCCTTCCCACCCCCACACACAAAATAGAACTGCACCAGTCCTATAATCATTTGGGTTGCCCTATTTTCTGCCTTTTGTAGCGCTGTAATAAATTTAAGGTGTGATGGGCAAAACTCTACCCCTGTACAGCACTCTAAGTATAGTCTTGCCATAGATTTCTATAAGGGCTATTATTCCCGCAATTCCATCTTCAATTTTCTTTGCTATGATTCCAAACATAAAATTTGCCTCTCCTCAGTTTATACACTGGGGTAACATTGCTTTCCACTCTGATTCAGATGTCCTTTTCTGTTCAACTACTGCCAAGTTCAGATAGCATAAGGCTGAAACCTTAGCAACTTTACGACTTGTGGACTTCAACTCCCCAAAATCCTCCTCTCTTCTGACTCTTCTTCCTTCCTTCCTTCCCTCTTTCCTACCGCTTTCACTTCCTTCCTCCCTCCCTCCTTCTTTCTTCCTTTTTCCTCCTCCTTCTCCCTCCTCTCACCACCTTCCTCCTCCTCCTCCTCCCTTCTTCCCTCTCCCTCCTTCTCCTCTTCCTTCTTCCTCTTCTTCCTTCCACTTTCCCTCCTTCCTTCCCTCCTCCTTTTTCCTCCTCCTCCTACCTCCTCCTCCATTCTTTCCTCTCCCTCCTTCTCCTCTCCCTCCTCCCTTCTTCTCCCTCCTCCTCCTCCTCCCTCCTCCTCCTTCTCCCCCCTACTATTTTCAGTGCTTTTAGCCCCAAAAGTCAGCAGTAGAGCTTAGCAACTTTACGTCTTCTGGACTTCAACTCCCAGAAGTCCTCAGCCAGCAGCCAGCAAAGGCAAGACTAGAAACAATGGATGGAAACTAACCAAGGAGAGAAGCAGCCTAGAATTAAGAAGAAATTTCCAGACAGTGAGAACAATCAATCAATCGAACAGCTTGCCTTCAAAAGTTGTGAGTGCTCCATCACTGGAGGCGACTGGACAACCATTGATCTGAAATGGTATAGGGTCTCCTGCTTTAGCAGAGCATTGGACTAGATGACCTCTGAGGTCCCTTCCAACACTTCCAATTCTATTGTCTATGATTCTTGTGCTGATCTTGAGAATTCCTTTTGAACCTTACCACCTGGAGAAGTTTGGCATTGACCGGTAAACAGGATTACTTCACTGTCCTATCTTAATCCCCATCACTGTACTCAACTTAAAAAGTATTCTCCCGACATTGATTCCGAGTTCCTTAGTTCTAGAATTGTTGATTTATTCTTGCACCTTGTTTCCTGTTTTTTTTAACAGCTGTCCATCCATAACAACATCTGTTTTAATATTCCATATCTCTCAGGCATGGACAACCAGAGTCACACGTGAAAGGCTCAAACCTAGACACAGGAATCTTAGAATAGAATAGAATAACAGAGTTGGAAGGGACCTTGGAGGTCTTCTAGTCCGACCTCTGCCCAGGCAGGAAACCCTACACCACTTCAAGCAAATGGTTATCCAACATCTTCCTAAAAACTTCCAATGTTGGAGCATTCACAACTTCTGGAGGCAAGTCGTTCCACTGGTTAATTGTTCTAACTGTCAGGAAATATCTTCTTACTTCTAGGTTGCTTCTCTCCTTGATTAATTTCGATCCATTGCTTCTTGTTCTACCCTCAGGTGCTTTGGAGAATAGCTTGACTCCCTCTTTAGCCTCTGAGATATTGGAACACCTTCTTTTCAACAAACTAGAAACACCCAGTTCCTGCAACCGTTTTTCATATGTTTTAGCCTCCAGTCCCCTAATCATCTTTGTTGTTCTTCTTTGCACTCTTTCTAGAGGCTCGACATCTTTTTTACATCATGGCAACCAAAACTGGATACAGGATTCCAAGTGTGTCCTTACTAAGGCCTTATAAAGTGGTATTAACACTTCACGGGATCTTGATTCTATCCCTCTGTTTATGCAGCCTAGAACTGTGTTGGCTTTTTTGGCAGCTGCAGTACATTGCTGGCTCATATTTAAATTGTTGTCCACTAGGACTGGAAGATCCCTCTCACAGTTACTACTATTGAGCAAGGATATATTCAACCTATCTATCATCACACCTAGGATTCCACCCCTAAATGTTACAGTAGGCAGCTGTTGTGTTCAGAAGACCTCCAAGGTGCCTTCCAACTCTGTTATTCTGTTAACAAATCTGTTATTCGTTTTTTTTAGTAGCAGAATCAATTTAATTCTGTTAATAATCTAGAAAATGTCTATATATCTAAATTTAAGCCTACTAACCTTCTTATAAGATGCTGGTTAGTGGACTATAATAAAAGTACTATAGGTTTTGTGGCTAAAAACATATCAGTGTTTGTTTAAAAGAACTAGAGAACCACAGCATTAAGCACAACTTACCAAGAAGCCCATTTGGAATGAAATGCTATTCTGCCACTAACTGCTATTGAACATATTATTCACATAGAAATCTATTGTCAAATAATAATTTAAAAAAAATAAGAACTCTGAAGAGTGCCAAGAACTCTCTTTTCATGCTTCAACAGGACATAATTTGCTTGAAGTAAAAATGACTAGTTATGTATAATTATTTTATTATTGGGAGAAAAACATGCCTAAACATTTTTAGAATATTATATCATAAGGTTTTCTTTTAGTTAATGCTTAGGCAGCTGAAACACAAATTGCACAAATCCAAGGCAATTAAAAGATTTCTCCAGATCACCCATAGATTGGAAATATGGAAAACATATGCTTACAAAAATAGGATTTGATGGGATTTAAGTTCTATTTTCCTTACTGGAAAAGTGGTCATATCAAAATACAACACAATTATTAGGCCTGTTTGCCTCTTTCATTTATGTTCATGATTCTTCCTTTAATAAGAGAATAACACAAGCAGTCCTATTAGATTTGATGCACTAGCTATTTATAATACTGCACCCAGGGCAAGGAAAACCAAAATACCTTTCATCATCTTAATACCCTCCAGAACCCAAACGGTCTTCAACTCTTGTTGAAGTGCAAAATATCTTTACAGATAAATAGTTTAGAGGGTTTAAGATTTTAAAATCCCATTTATAATATTCTTTTCTGTGTAAATGACTTTAGATAGATACCTAGACTTCACTATTTCTTCTGGAAATTTCTAGGAACAAGGAAGTGTATTATGAATGTCATTTGGAAACTGAAATTTGATTTTCTGCCTCACAAGCTAAGATGGTTCAGTCCTCCTGAAGGAGATATTTCCTTTAACATCTTCAATGGGAAGCGTGTTGGCTGGGGAGTTAGATAATGTCTTCTCTGTAGTCATGCTAAATGTGAGGCAATAATTCCTGCAGGCTGTTTTATCTTTCTCCATGGGTCACGGACTGGTTTTTTAAAAAAAATCATACAAATGTTATATATTGTTTACTCTTTTAAGCTTATAAGAGTAGTTTAAAATGGAACAGAATCACTTTAAAAAGATTAACGCAAAATAAATTCATAAATTAACTAAGGAAGTTCAGACACAGCATTAAAATGCCCTATGACATAGACAAGGATGTCTTGGAAGTCAGGGCACTCCAGACCTTAGAGAACAATATGGGGGTAACCACTGAGAAGGCATGTTGTGGAACTTCATTTCCCTTCATGGGGTGCTGGGAAAGATGGTCTTATTGGTACCTTGGAGCAAAACCATGGATTTATAGATAATTACCAATGTATTCAACTGGGCTAGAAGCAAACTGGTGATCAGTAGAGTGTTTGTAGCATCAATATTATTGATTAAGTTGCAGTTGCTAGAAGAAGACGAGTTGATGCATAATGGACTAGTTGAAACTTCTGAGTGATCTTTAAAGGAAGCCATATGTTGCAATAGTTCAAGTGGGAAGTGAAGAAAGCATAACTCACTGCTTTCAGTGTTTTTGAGTCCCAAAAAGATCACATCTGGCACAAAAGCAAAAACTTGGCAAAAACCTCTTGGCCATGGTATCCACCTGCTATAGAGATGTTAAATAGCATTTAAGGATGGGGGAGAGGACACGCTTGGTAGTATCTTATATTGTAGCAATAATGAGCTTGACTATTCATTTGTCATGCACATCACCATTTCTCATGAACACCAGGTAGAAAGGAATGGAATCATTGCAGAATACTGTATCCATTTTCCAACATTCTCAAGTAGTCCAGAAGGAAAAAGGTGATCGATGTTACTGAAAGTGACTTAAAGGTGGAAATGGTAGACGTTCATTCCTGATCAAAGTGATGTTACCAGTATTTTCATTAAATGTTCACACTTTGAATCCTACTGAAAAGAGCCCAGAAAAGCAATTGCCTTGATAAGTTAAGTCTTATTTTCCCCTTCAAAGCCTTTCCAAAATATGGAGGTTGTAGATTTGTATGGAGTTGTCCGTGGTAAGAGGGATAGCATTCTTAGAAGGGACTGTAACACTTTCTCCTTCAAGGTGGATCATGCCATAGCTTCTCTCACTGAGGCATTGGTATCTCCCAAATTCAATCAGACGTACCCTATCTTGCAGCTAAAATGAGCAAGAGGGTACATGGATAGTTTTTTGCAGCTGGCACAATTATACCACTAAGAACCTTATTCACATCCACAGTTCTCAAAAAAAAATCCAAATAATCACAGAAGATGATATCTTGATTATCAATTCTGAGGGAATGTGAGTGATTTTATTTGCAATAAACATCACAAACATGTTACCAATAGCCTGGAAAAGGATTTTCAAATAGATACTGGAGGAAAATTTGTAGATTCAATAAACAAGAAATATGCATATTTCACTATTTGTTTATTTAAAATATTTAAATGACTGTCCAACACAACCAAGGTGACTCTGGGTGATTTACAAAAGAAAAAGCAATAAAATCTAACAAAAGTGATAAACCAAAATGCATAAACCAACAAACAGCTCTGAAACACAAAAATAAAATGGTAATCCAACCATCAAACAATTGGGGCTCCAGCATATTATGATTCAAAAGCCCAGGGAAAGAGCCATGTTGTAATAGCTTTTCTAAAGGCCAGTAATTTTGAACTCAACTGTTTGTTTCACTACAGTGTTACCTTTAATATCTGTGCTTGTTCTCTTTTTCCTAACTAATTCTAGGTGCTTCATCTCAATTAATCAGGGAGCATATTGATATACTATGGATAGGAACCGCTGCTCAGGGACATTCTTGTCCAATGCCTTTGCCACCTTCCTGTTCCAGTGATAAATGCTGTTTGTAGAAAGACTGATCACAAGATCCCTGGGAATTTCCATTAACACCATCAGAAAACCCATCAGACACCTGGAACAGTTCATTTTAGGCAGAGGTGGGTTCCTACCGGTTCGGACCAGTTCTACTGATTAGGTAGTAATCATGGAGCTGGTTCTGCTCCATGGGTTCCACCATCTTTTTTTTTTTTTTTTTTTCTTATGTGCATGCGCAGAAGCCGAGTTTACAGCACTACGCATACATCGCCATCTTGTTTTCGGCCTTTTTGGGGGGAGATTTTTGGTTTTTTTTCCTACTGTGCATGAGGTGCTCCCACGCGGCACGGGAGGCAGCAAACCAGCGGCGAGGTAAGTTAGAACCCAACCCTGATTTTAGGGCTATGTAAGCCCTAAAATAATCTGACTACATCAAAGAACTAATGACATTTTTTTCTTTTCACATTTAGAAAACAGAATAACAGAATTGGAAGTGACCTTGGAGGTCTTCTAGTCCAACCCCCTGCTTAGGCAGGAAACCCTACACCACTTCACACAAATGGTTATCCAATATCTTCTTTAAAACTTCCAATGTTGGAACATTCACAACTTTTGGAGGCAAGTTATTCCACTGATTAATTGTTCTAACTGTCAGAAATTTTTTCCATAGTTCTAGTTTGCTTCTCTTGATTAGTTTCCATTGCTTCTTGTCCTGTCCTCAGGTGCTTTGGAGAATAGCTTGACCCCCCCTGAGATATTGGAACACTGCTATCATGTCACCCCTAGTCCTTCTTTTCATCAAACTAGACATACTCAGTTTCTGCAACTGTTCTTCATATGTTATGTTACATCTGCTCCAAGATAAAATCTAGGTTGAACATATGACTACATATATGTGTCAGATCTTTTGGGACAAGCCTATGGTCACTATAAAGGCCATGGACTCCCAAGCCCATCCAGATCCTCCTTCCATGGTGTGTAGGTTCAAGTGCTCCAGTACCAAAAACCTGTGAGACGTCTCCCCTACCTATAGGAATGTTTGCATGCAAACAATTTGTTGTATCTGAAGTCCTGCTAGGGACCAATAGGATTTCAACATTAGTTTAGTTTAGTTTACTTTACTTTACTGCCATACTGTTACCTTTGAATTGTTGTACTTAATCAGAAAGTGTACCTTATTATAATAGATATCAAAATAAGGCAAGTATTCAAGGGATAAAGATTTGCTCTATCCGGTACATTCAAGTACAATGAATATATATGGAACACTCAACATAGTGAAGGCACCTCATACTGAATTTTCCATATCTTAATGCGATCACTGAGTTACATTTTAGCAAATACTGCAGGATATATTCAAACAAGATTTCATCTATCTCAGATATGAACAGCATACTCAATAAAATTTGGAAAACACAACATCATCAAATGTATTTCTCATTGAGGTTTTTTAAAAAAAATGATGCAACAAACAAGCATTGAAGGGGTTGAATTTCACTGTGGAAATCTCTATATAGTTTGAAACAGAAGGAACGATAAATGACTGTCTTTATAGTGTAAGCGTCAGATTGAAAAATCAAGAGACTTTAGTCCTCCAAGTCCCTGTTAGCATGCGGAGTTTTTATGTTCTTTATGCCTTTGTTGGTGGATGAGTGGTTGCTTAAGCGCTCGTTCATCATTTGCTATATAAAAGAAAAAGCTATTACCCAAAACTCATTTTTATAGTTGCAGGCAAACTGAAATAATCATTTTCAAGGACCTAAAGCTGTTTCTTGAAGAATGTCATCATATTCTCTTCATTTTACTTACCACTTAAGATAGTATATAAGACATCTTCAAGAAGTGAACATTGCAAAAATATGGTTGCAGAATTCTGATATTTGCCCTGTTGCAAAAAAAATAAAAATGTTAGATAACTCAAGCTGCAATGTTCACCATGGATAAATCGATATAGGAGTTATAGATCTACTGATTTTCATTAGGACTTAGGACATGAAACCACTTTCATTTTCTGGCTTGTTGGTGAGCCTAAATGTCCTATCACATTAATAGTCTGATAATATCCATGCTCATCACTGCTGAGTTAAAATATGTATGCATATCACTCATTATTCAGTAGTTGATGATTTGAAGATATAGATTAATTCTTAAAGATTAGACAATACAGTACATTTCCTAAACTCATATTTATGGAATCTACAGTTTTTCACTTGTTCTGATTGGAATTGTTTTAATTTTGTAAAATACCCCAAAATTTGTATGTATGCATGCATGCGTGTGTGTGTGTGTGTGTGTGTTTGTGTAGACACACACACACACAAACACACACTACATATGTATTATAACTGAAGAATACAAAATCAGCAAGCCTGTAGATTAATGCAGAGACAACCTGGAACAGACTTCTGAATTAAAGCAATTGATATTGACATAGATCAAAAGTAGAACACTTCATTCATTCCTAATCACAAAGTGAAAGTACCAAGCTGGAAGAAATATGTTAACGTGAGCTAAATTGCAAATAAAACCAATTATCACAGAATCCTTTCCAGTATCTATCAAAGCAATTTTATTTTACTAAATTATGATATCTAGGAGGACGACCTTCTCTGATGATTGCAGATATTAGCATTAGGAACAATGCTCAACTGGACATTCTGATCCATTTATTGAATGCATGCCACTCACTGATTGTGTTCCAACTGTGTATCTTCTAGATCCAGTCCACTCTTAAGCAATGACCTTAAGCAGCAGAGGTTGGAAAGGCAATAATGACCTCCCTCAAATACTTGTTTTGAAGTCTCTAGGCTTTCTGCATTCTTGGAAGACTGAAATGCCTCTCCTGCACCTTTGCTGCCCTGACAGAGTTATGGAGGATCTAATCCAGTGGTGGGATTAAAATAATTTAACAACCGGTTCTCTGCCCTAATGATTTCTTCCAACAACCTGTTCACCAAACTGCTCAGAAAGTTAACAACTGGTTCTCCTGAAGTGGCGCGAACTGGGTGAATCCTACCACTGATCCAATCCCATTGCTGATATTGAAGTATGCTTTAATTGACATCCATTTTGGCTTCTGCATATGGAACTGAGGAGGGGTCATCTTGCCCTTTTTATTCAGAAGCAAAATTTCTTGGACATTTGATGAGAGATATTATGCAAGAGCAGGGCACTGAACTGCTTAAGAATGTTATTGGACTCAAAAACATTTGTTTAATGGTAAGATTTGTATGGTTGATAATTCCTTCATTATCAAACAGTTTTAAGTCAGACAGATGTAGCAACACTGTCATCTTCCAGTCATGACATTTCTGTACTTTCACTATTAGAGAATTGTAGGTGAAGTGGCTAAAAGAAAGAAAAAAAGCAATTATCACCTTCCCCACCATTTCAGTTTATTTAAGTTATTTTGCCAAAGGGTTCTTTTATAAGTTCAATGTTTAGTGTCAGGATATTTGCAGCATCTTATGACCTGACAGCTTAGCATGGGAAGAGGTGGGAAAATGTCACTTGTAAATGAATGTGTTATTTACATACTAATTAAACTTTACTCAATTGGGCAATCAACTCTTGTTTGGGAAGATGCCTATTCTGTTAATCCCCAGTCTAAAAATCTTACGCAAAATGGAATTAGATCTTATTTCTAGGAAACAAGACGTCACCGATTTATATTTATAAATCCTTCATGGTTAAATGAGATTTTCAATGTGATTAGATTTTAGTCTCTAATTTTATTGGAATGTTCTTCAGCTATTTGATAGCTGTAGCTCTCTCTACTAGAATCTCTCTTTTTATAGTCACATACCAAATAGTAGTTTGGTATCATTTAATCATTCACAATAAATATGCCTAGTCTTTGACATTTTAAAGTATTGCTGGTGGGAATACAGAATGCTGCCTTATTCCAGTTTGTTGATATCTCTGAAGAGAGAGAGGAAATGACATCAGACATCAAGCTATTATCTCACAAATGAAAGAAATTATATATTTTACATCGTTTTTGTGATGACATCATGGTATCTGTTATCATTTTGACCTAAACCGGATACCTATTTTCCAAATCAGATCACTGGTTCATATTGTTCAAGATGCCCTTCAGCGATGGCAGTGGACATCCTTGTCCTGGATGTCAGATGTCAGGAAGGCTGAAATGTCAGTTAGAAATGAAGTGCTGGTGATTGAACCTTAGACTATGTGTATGCAAATAAAGTACTACATAGCAGTTAAATACTTGTTCAAATACTTTGAGGAAGTTTTCTTAGATAAGGAATTTGTTCCCAATAATCCCACTGAATCAAGTGAATCCAGGTGAACCAGGATTGAAACTACAATTAGTCAAAGATTCTTTATCTCTGTTTGGAATCACCAATCATCCAGCCTACATGAATGGCAGTGTCACTGGAATTACATCAAAAAATGTAGCAATACTCAATGAGTGCAGTCCTTTCTGAAAACCATTTAGTTGAGCTTCTGATAGTGGAGATATCTTCACACGGGCCTGCCCTACATGGATGATCTAAGGTAGTTTTACTCCTTAGAAATAATGAGGTTCTAAACTGTTTCTGCCTCTTAAGGTCAAGATCACTACCAAATTATGTCTGAGAGGCAACAGGCAGCAAGTGCAGAACCTTTAGTACAGGCTTCATATGATCTCTCTACCTTGCTCCAGTTAGCAGCCTAGCTGCCACATTTTGTACCAATTGCAATTTCTGCACAACTTGGGTAGCCTCATGTAAAGCAAAATAGTCAAGAGAGTTTGTATTCAAGGTATGAATAACCATTGCTATGACTGACCAGCTTGGAAGAGCAACAGTTGCTACCTGCAAATCATGCAAATATACTCTTCTCCACAGTTGCTACTTGCAAATCAAGGGATACCTTGGGGTCAAAGCAGGGGTGAAATCCTACCGGTTCACACCGGTTCTATAGAGTAGGTTGCAAGCAGCTGGTGACATCATAGAACCGGTT
>JANHFT010006523.1:230070-245578 GCA_032467955.1 Pseudoxenodon macrops
CACCTTCTACCCATCTACTTTCTGTTTCTTCTCCTCCCCCTCTTCTACTTCCTGACTGCCCTCCATTCCCTTTACCCATTGTTGTAAACTGCTTAAAGAGGACGGTAAAGCACTGTGAAGCGATATATAAATCTAAGTGCTGTATATTCGGCAGGAAGTGAGAAAAACACAAGAAATTTTATTGACACTGAAAAATCCTGGTAGGTTCAGAGGTCTGAGATTATTTGTTTAACAGTCTTTGCCAAAATAACAACAAATATACAAAACTGTACTGAATATTCTTCAAGTATAGAGTACCATAAAAACTGACTTTTTCCCCCCTGCAGGTCTCTAGTGGAGCCATGCTGTCAGTATCGTTGCATAGGAACACTCCAAGGAATTTTGGAGGGAAAATGGCAGTAACCAACTGGTACCCACCAAGAAGAACTCCAGGTGGTCAGAGAAAAGTGAATATTCCAACTCTGAAAAATTTCCAGAAAGACATGTTCACTTTATCTCCTATAAATGGATTGGCAAAATAAGATAGAGCAATACAACTCAGTGCTCACAGATGCTCTTATCTCAGTGGTTTAATTCTTGTTTCGTCTATCTCTGCCAGACGAAAATGTAGAAATTCATCACAAAGAAAATACATTATTTTTACAATACATACACTAAATTAAAAGAGAGAGAGGGAGAAAGAAAAAGAAGCAATTCCTTCTGAGTATGGTTCTTCAGCCCCCAGTGCATGTTCATTGGCAATTCTTCTTATATAGAAAACTGACCAAAAGGAGGGGTGGAACTGAATTACAAAATGAGTGTGAGCTGATAGCAATCACATCATGTACAATCACATAATGGACGGTATCCCAGTTTTTAAAAGGCACAAAGTATCCTCATTAATATGATGAGTGCAGCAGTCAAATCAGCACTGTGATTTTATCAGGGGCTTCTAACCGTACATGAATTAGAATATAAAAATGCTCACAGAATTTTTAATAGGGAATGTTTTAACATTCCCTAAATGCATTTCTTACTGTCATTTGGATCATATTAAAGTGAAATTCTACATAACGAGGCCATTGAGAATAGGGCAAGCCCTAAATTATACTCTTCCTTGTCTTTCAGCTGACATGGTCTAGCATACGGCGATGGCTATTTGATTGCATGTAGGACAAAACCACTTTTCCTCCAGAAAATTCACACAGATCCTGATGGTGCTACCAAAAGGTTATCAGGGCTTGCTGGAAAAAAAAATTGGTTCATAACTGATTTTGAAAAGGCTCTTCTGCTAAAAAAAATGGACATTAACAGAAAATGTCCTATTTTTTTTTCTTTGCTGCTGTAAATTATCTAGCAATGAAGTAATTGCCATAATCCCTGATTTGTCAAGATGAGTAGAATTAAATTCTGTTAGTTTGAAAACCCTACTGTAATTCCCAGTTATTTACAATATCATAGAATTTTCCACTGTATTGTAACCTAGCTGGGTTCTAACTTGTTAACTGAAAACCAAAAAAGTACATTTTTTGGACAATTAAATCTGGTATAGTAGGTTACAGAGAGGAAAGCTGTGAACTGTAAGTCTAACCAAACAGCATCTCAAAAGGAGTTGTGATTAATGTATTAATCTTTTGTATCCGAAGATATTAAAAATGTATGCCTCACTATATTTTAAGAAAGCAATTGGTTATCTCTGTATTTATGCATCACAATTCTTTCCAGAGTACCATAATGATGAAAAAGACAAAGGAATTAACAGTATGAATTAAGAAAAAGAAAAGGAAACATGACTAAAACCAGTTTATTCCACTATGCACTATATGTCTCCCTATTTTTTTGTTTTTGCAAATCATCTAGCATGTCTGTACACAACTTCATTATCTTTTGTTCTTTACATTTCTCACTTCTGTTTTCTTGAGAATTTCATTGACTCCATTGAATGAGAAGTTTCTTCTCCCCACTTCCTCTGGTTCTACTCAATCATCCTTCATATATTTGTTTTTCAATTCAGTTCTCATTCATTTTCTTTGTGTGATCAAACCATCTCTTCAATACTTCTTTCATACTGATCACTGACTCTTATATGCAATCTACATTCTTTTAGCACCCATTCATTTTTCATCCTTTTTCATCTTCTTTTACTACAAACATATTTTAAGTGTGCCATTCCCACTGCATTCAACTTTCCTTTATATTTCTGTTTGTATACACTTATTTCCATAATGCAGAAACACTTTCTTATACACAGTCATTTTGCTTGTTTCAGCAGAAATTTCTTTCTCACAACGGAGCGCATACTATATACTATTCATTCTACTAGTAAAATTTACCAACCATTTCTCCATCTTCAGGGAACCAAGTACAGAAATACGTTTATTTTCTTTAGGATTTTTATTTAATTTGGTTTATCAAATCTCACTTAGTTACTCTGGGTGGTTTATAACATCATAATAAAACTCTATAAATACATGAATAAATGCACAGTTTAAAAACAGAATTAAAAACAGGCTGAAAGGTCTATGATTCTCAGTCATCCAGGTCATGGTTGTCCCAAAGGTGCTTTTTCAAGAGGCAACTGGACTTTCTGGTTTTTCTTTGAAAACATTTTGCTTCTCATTCAAGAAACTTCTTCACTCCCATCCATACCTACACCAAGTTATGCCACTAATTTGTTAACCCAATATTATCTCTTATGAATGACAATAGCATTATTCTATTTTCTTTCTCTATAAAGTGGCAATGAACTCAAGCAAATGTGGGAAGTAAATTTGAATTTTTATGATCAGGTGAAACATTTCTTTTTGCAGGAAACAATAAAAAGTTCCACAAAATGAATGATATTTCATAAGGAGTTTCCATATAGATCCACTTTCAGGATTCAATAAATAACTGAATGAATGAATATCAAATCAAAATCAAGTTTATTACAGTCAAATAATGCGACAGAGGACAGAATTCCACCCATCTCAATTAGAAATGGTTTTGGATATTATTATTTTTACATTTCTTATATCCTATAGTCCTTAGCAAGCTGCTTTTCTGATTTGGGGGGTGTCTTTTTCTTTTCCCAAATTATTTTGCTAATTATCTATCTAGTAATGTGCTTGATGTTCAATAGCAATAGTATCCAAAGACTAGCAGGCATATTTAATTTCCATTAACCCTAACACTTCCTTGTATATGTTTAGTGCCAGTTCCTGGACATTGAGGAAAGTAATTACTGAAATAATTTCTAGTACCATATTTAGACTGCTGGTAGAACTAGTTTATAGAATACTGCTGGTACCATTTTATGGGTGTTAATAGGGGTTCTAGAAACAGGAACCTACTCAAGAGGACAGTGCCTCATTGGCATTGTCTGTACCAGTCTTTTCCTCAATCAACCCCATTGTCTCATACATATCCTCTCTTTCTCACACACACAATTGTGAAGATTATGGAATATAAATATTTTATACACAAATTCGAATGATAAATATATATCTGAGGAACTGTCATTCCCCAATGGGATTGGTCCATCCCACTTGTGATGGCAGAAGAGGCCTACTGAGTACCTCATCAGCCAAGGAATTGTGGCTGGTTAGGTCCAGGACAACAGCATTTTCTGCCATGGCCTCCACCCTTTGGAATAACTTGCTACAAGAGGTAAGAATCTGCTTCTCTTGTCCTGGTCTTCAGAAAATGCATTAAAATCTGGCTATGCCAGTTGCCATGGGGCCCTGAAGGAGAAGCTGTTGCTGGAGGTGGCTAATGCAGTAACGGAGTAGCCACCACTATTTCTCCCTCCCAACCTGCCTGTGTTTTTTTAAAATTTGTTTTATATTTCATAATTGTCATTTGTTTTTATATTTATATAAAAGTGAAACATGTTTATTTTATATCCATGTGTTTTATAACATAAGCTGCTCAGAGTCTTATCAAACTGTGAGATGAATGGCATATATAAATTTAAAAATAAATAAACTCAGATGATTTGAAGACTAATATACAATTAAAACCAAAAGCTTTTCTTTTGTGTCTAATGGGCAGGCAGCTAGAAAAATATATATACCCACCATGTTTCTTTGAAAATAAGTCCTCCCTGGATAATAAGCCCAATCAGGCTTTTGCGCACATACGCTAAAATAAGCCATCCCCCGAAAATAAGCCCTCCCCAAAACACAGCAGCAGCCATGAGGTGACCATCCTTGCCTCCTCCTGCACCTCAAAAATAATAAGACCTCCCCAAAAATAAGGCCAAGCTCTTATTTCAGGGGTGAAAAGAAAACAAGATCCTGCCTTATTTTCAGGGAAACATGGTGTGTGTGTGTGTGTATTCCCATGTCTTTTATATATGTATATATAAAACATTGCAGTGAGGTTATTGTATACTTAAAAGTGGAAACGTTCGACACTACCCACAACAGTGGAATGGTTGTTGAAGATGATGAGATTTGCAGAGATGGCTAGGCTGGCTTCCTTGATTATAGAAAAGACAACTTCTTTTACATTACCCCCTTATAGACTTTTTTGCATGAAACAGAAGAAAATGCACATATGATTTCTGGTTTGGAGATAAGAAAACTAGCTAATAGAGAAAAGTGAGAGTTCTTTTTGAAAACCATAGAGAATGAGATAACTTTGTAATTATACTTGTATTTGTTGCAAAGCAAACTGGGAGCTCCTTCTTTCTATATCTGTTTAACTTTTCTTTCTGCACCTTTGACTCTTTTTCTCCTTTTTCTTTCTGTATTCTGTATGAGTTTTGGTTAATTTTGTACCCTCTTTGAAACACACACACACACACAAACACAGGGGATGAACATGGAAAATGACACCAAATAAGCCCATCTTGATTTTGTTTGGTAGAAGATGAAGTAGAGAGAAATGGCTTTCAAAGATCCTAATCTGCCCTATAGCAATAAGAGTGTTCCTTAAAAAAAAGAATTATAAATATATTCTGACATTAAAATGACCTTTCTCATGAAAAGCCTATTCTGCTGACACGTACCAAAAGGTCAGAGAGAGCTTTGAATGGTGATGGATGAAGTTTATCTTATTTAAATTCAAACCCAAAATGAAGTCGTGCAATCTTTTGGATTAAACTGGCAACATTCAAATCTCTGCAAATCCATTGTGCGCTGGTCATTGGTTTTATTAATCAGTTTTGCCAAGCAGCGAGAACTCTTCTCAGTGCTGTTCATCACATTGTTCTTTAGTGCCTGTTCGACCGTTTTGTAAGTTTTCCCTTCATTTTAGCATTCAATTATCCACAATCCCAGATGATAAGAGAACATACTATCCATACCTGCATTTATGCAGTAAAGAAAGGCCTCTTTCTAGCTTTATTTTGCTTCTTTTAAAAACGGATGAAGCTAAATTCAGCAGCAATTTCTTCCCATCTGCTTTTTGGAAGATTCATTCTACCTCATGTTCTCTTTTTATTCACTTTTCTCGGTGCTTTTGTTAATATTACTCCTCACCACACCTTCAGTGTTATTTGCACATTGCTGGATCACAGTCAATAACATAATTACTGTGATTTGAGGAATACCAAGCTATTGTCCTTACCTCCCCATCTAAATCATGGCTGCTTTTTTCCCCTGCAGCTTTTGTAATAAAAAAAAAATTAGCAATCCACATTAGGAGAATTCAAAGTCTTTCATATCCATTTGAATATATATTGACGTATTCGAGAACAGCTCTATTCGTGGTTGCACCCAAAGGTTGTGCACCTATCGCAAGATTCATCCCAATTTGATGATTTGGAAAAATATTCCCTTTTTGATTTAGATGGAATTATCATCTGCCTAAATTAATGTGAGCCAAAATCTGTAGTAAGGCTTTAAAACTAAAGCTTCCTGCCTTCTATTAAGGACTATAACTTTTTCCTGTTAAAAAAAACTTTTTTTGTCAAATAAGGTGAGGTTTTTAGGTACTCTGGAGCCTTCTGACATTACAAATCTTCTCAAATGTCAAAGTTATAGATGTAGGATGCTTAGGATCTAGGGTTCTTTAAATCTGGCTTGCTTTTTTAATGTAAGGAACCCAGTGACTTTTATTTTTAGACAAAACTAGGTGATATTTGAAAGCAAAAGATTCAACATCTCTCTCCAAAAACACTGTGACTGGAGACCTCCTAGTGTATCATTCCCCATAATTAGAAAGTAGACCTGACAATCACTTGGCACTAATCTCTCTCTTTCCTTCATATTAAGTGTTCAGCCTGCCTTTGTGAAGGCTAAAAGTCTAGTGTGGGTGAAATAGGGCACATTAGCTTTTCTCCAAGTGTTTCTGTGATCCAAATTCCTAACTAGCCACTTTGAGAAGCTATGTTTGAAGGCGGCTTCTGCACACATTCATTTGAGCACAAGGTGAGTGCTACCTTTGTTTCTTAAATCCATGGAGAGTTTCACTCAGACTTAGGTGACAGATTTGCAAGTCAGTAGTTCTACTTTTTCAGGATCTCTGATTTTTATTCCACTGAACACAAATAGAGCTTGTAGGGGGAAAACGATGAGATAATCTTGATTGGAATCTTGGAGTCTTAGTGGACAACCAGCTAAGCATGAGCCAGCAGGCCAAAAAAGCCAATGCAATCATAAATTGTATTAACAGAGGGATACAATCTAGATCAAGTAAGGTACTAATACCACTTTATAAAGCCTTACTGCATCCAGTTTTGGTCACAACACTATAAAAAAGATATTGAGACTCTAGAAAAGGTGCAGAGGAGAGCAACCAGAATGATTAGGGGACTGGAGACCAAAACATATGAAGAGCAATTGCAGGAAATGGGCATGGCTAGTCTAGTGAAGAGAAGGACCAGGGGACAGATGATAGCAGTGTTCCAATATTTGAGGAGGGGGTCACAGAGAGGAGGGGGCCAAGCTATTTTCCAAGGCACCTGAAGGCCAGACAAGGAATAATGGATGGAAACTGATTAAGGAAAAATTCAACCTAGAAATAAGGAGGAACTTTCTGATAATGAGATCAATCAACCAATGGAACAGCTTGCCTTCAGAAGTCATGGGAGCTTCATCACTTGAGACTTTCAAGAAGAGATTGGACTGCCATTTGTCAGAAATGGTGTCTCCTGCTTGAGCAGGGGGGTTGGACTAGATGATCTACAATGTCCCTTCCAACTCTGTTAATCTGTTAATTTATTCACTGAAGTCCTTATTTAGCAGAATCATTAAGAGTACCTGGAAGCAGATGTGGAAGGTCCAAAAGGACCAGAATGTTTTTTTTAGGAAGTCACATGCTTCAACATGATCTTGCATCAATGAAATTTCTGCCTACATGGTAGGGGAAAGGAGAAGAAAGAAGGGTGTATTTTACTGTTTCTGTAGGATGATTAAAGGGGAAAACCTAAGGGTATCAATCAGTTTGTAAACATTTAAGTTTCACTTGCTGCTTTAATTCTTTTCATATATTGGTGCAATTATGTCAAGAAAGCTCATTTGTAAATATAAACATGTCAGTTTAAAAAAAATATCCCATCAAACTTGATATAAGCAAATAATTAAAAGTCCCATTGAGTTGATGGGGAAAGGTGAACATAAACATGATCAAGATTAATATACTGATTCTGAGATATTTCTGTTTTGGTACTTTTAAGATTTTTTTTAAATGAATTGATTAAAATATTAAGAATTGTCTTATGAAAACACAACTCCCTAGATTTCCTTGGTTTAGATTATGACTAGAACGAATGAGAGGCTTATGGTGCTGCTGGAGTTCTCAGTGGCTTTTGGTCATGGATACCATTGACTATGGTGCTTTTATGGATTGTCTCTGGGTGATGAGAGGTGGGGGGGCACCTTTGTGGAGATTTTTCTCCTTTTTTGAGGAGACAGTTCCAGTCAGTGATAATGTAAAGGGATAGATTGAGATCCATTAACAAAAATTACTTCTTGTGAGATGAGATATGTCTCCCAGGGAAGGAGTGGATCCTCTAGACTTCTGCTCAAGATGGTATATTTTTGACTTGTTTTTATGTGATTACTGACTTCTCGCGGGCTTCCTTAGCAGTTCCTTGTGCTGTACTGTGAGATATTGGGAGGAAGCACAAATGGGATTTTTTATTCAGAGACATGGTCAAATACAGCATCTTGCCAATAGAAAGAATTGGGATTAGATCAAAGATGCCCAGAGGTTAGCAATGCTGAGGGGAGGAAAAGTGCCACGAATGTCTTAAGATGGAAACATGTTACCAGATATCTATGAATGACAATTTACCATATTTTTCGGAGTATAAGACACACCTTTTCCCACCCTAAAAGAGAGTTGGTGCATCTTATAAACAGAATACAGCCATTTTTGACCTCCCGAAGCCCCACCCTTGCATCCCATTTTTGCGAAAAATGGCTCAGTTTTTCCACAAAAATGGGGTGCGCAGAGGCCTGCAGAGTGCTTCTGGGGGCCTGGGAGGACAAAAACCTTTTTACTTACTTACCTCTTCGAAATCTTGGTGCATCTTATACACCGGTGTATCTTATAGTCTGAAAAACACAGTATGTAGGCTTAGCGTATGCAGTGTGAGCTGCCCTGCAAAGCAGCACTACTAGACTGGGAGCCATGTAAGCAGTGACTGAAGCCAACTGAGATGATTACACCAATTATGATAGAAGATCTGCAGCCAAGAGCGTTCTCATGCTTTCTTTTGAATGGGCTGCCTCACCTACCATATATATGGTCTAGTTAACACAGGCAATCCACAGGAAATGTTTTGAGTAGGATTTTTAAAACAAATAAACAAACACTTTCAGAACTTAAGTCAGTCAATGCTTCTTTTTTTTTAAACTGAAAAGTGCCTTTCTGTTAATGGACAGGCTTTCATAATTCTTTGCCATTATTGTACTAACCTCCTCTACTTCAAAGTCCTGGCATGCATCTCATTGTCCAGCACTTGTATCCCTCACTTTAATGAGCACTAAATAAGAATTATGTAAGTATTTCAATAATTCTCTGTGGACAGTTAATTAAGCACATCTGAGTCTTAGGAGCAGTCAGCTATTACCTCCTTTTATAGACAAGCACTTCCAGAGACACAAAGGGATGAGGTCGAATTTATTTTAAAAAATGTGTGGCTTAGTAATTCTTCTTGTAATAAATACTTATCTGAAACCCTCGATATAAAAAACACAACAAAACTAATCTCTCCCTGCCCCCGCTCCATGTCCCTCTTGTTCAGTGTTTCCCAAAGTTTTTTAAGCTGTCCCAATATTTCTGTGTGTGCTCTGTGTGCGTGTGCGTGTGCGTGTGCGTGTGCGTGCGTGTGTTTGAACAAAGCCCTGAATCCATTAAGCTAAACTTTCTTCAGTAAAACTTGCTTCCTTCCATAAAAATCACACCAGACCCATTTTTCATGATCCATTTTTTTTCTTACCGCTTCTGTTTCTCTCCCCCTCCCCATATTTGATAGATCCTACTAAAAATATGAAGAGACTCAGAGCGTGTGTAGAAGTCCATAACATCAGTCACACACCGAGTCTGTTTCTTTTTTTCTTTTTTTATTAAGTCCAGCCGTTTAAAAATGTACAAAGTTCCTTCTAATAATCCATTCATTCTGTTCTCTTCTGATTCTTGGAGTAAGCCTGCACAATTATTCAAATCCCGGCTTTTAGCTCCAACATCCACCTCGCCATGGGGCTGTGGGCCTGTAATCTCACTTTGGTCTTGCATGTCAAATGGAATTAACTCCCCTAAGAAATGTCTGCAGAGACGACCTAAAGTGTCTAATCCTTGCGGCTGTCTTAAATTTTCTGAAACTCAAACCTGTCATCTTTTTTCTCTCTCCCCCCTTCTTATGGCTTTGTTGAAGTTCTCACTTAAGGCTTTTTTCCCTATCCAAAGATAAAGTTTAGGAAGAAAAATTTGCATTTTTATATACTTCCTCCCCACCCTACCCCTTCTGTCACATGTGGCTTTTTCATACATTTTCTTTTGTGGAAATAGTTTTTCTTTCTCCAGCACTCCCGTGTTGCTCACCAATCAACTCTGGCTTTATTTTTACACTGGCTGCAATTGGGGCCAAAGAAAAATGCAGCAGTTCTACCCCTGTCAAAGAGAGGAGGGGGCTTCAACAGAAGGCTGACAAACCACTTGCGGAATCACATCAGTTGTAGGTGGGGGAGGGGGGAGAGACTCGTGTGAATGACTGCTTGGCTGGGAATAATGATATCATTATTACGCTACCTTAACAGCCCAAACCAGCTAATCACAAAAACTAATTTGAACTTGATTAAATCTCAAATCACATTGTCTCCTTCATGAATAAACTGCTTGGAGAAATTAGCTTTAGTTAGTAGAACTTGACGGCTTGCAGCTTGCATTAAGAATACATTAACTTGGTAGGAGGTAAGAGGGTTTGTTTTGCTTTTTAAAATATTTTTTAAAGATACTTTGCCTTCCTCTCCTCCGGTTTCCAAGGGAGAGACATTCCTTGTCAGGACAGGGTTTCTCTCTTAGAAGTTTGTATTTTCCAAGGCAGAGATTATGTTGAACAAAGATTTGCTCTAAAGGATGAGTTGTCTAGCACAAGCAATAGTAATTATTCTATTTCCAGGTTGCTACTGCAAGATTATATAACCTCACCAGATCCTGTAGGAGAAGACTAGCATGCCCTGGGAATCTCATATGAAATGTTAGATGTATTTACAAACGGTTGCTCAGATTGCAGTGATATAATCCAGAGTTAATCTAATGGAGATGCTATGGTAGAATTTAGGGAAGTTGAATACTGACCATGTCACATAACATACTTTTGGTCATGAAGTGTAGCTGTTTATCATATAAGCATTAATGTTTATCAGTGGCAATGAAGGACTTTTCCTTGTCCTTACAATATTATGGGAATTAATAATTTTTGTTCCATCTACCTTTAAAGTTTTACTTTGAATGATAATTGGAAGTGGGCTGGCTTAGAAATAATAAAATAAAGTGAAAAAATAAAATAAAATAATAAAGATAAATACTTGAGAATGTAACTTGTTGCCAGGAATTCCAAGTCCTTGTATACTGAAGTATCCAGCAGAAATGCTTGGTGCTTCTACATTCTTATTATGTGCATGTAAACAGTACGCTTAGCATTTAAGAAATCAGAAAGTTTTTTTTTAGAAAACAAAACAAGCTGTAAATCAAATTTTTAGCTGGTATAAATTTACATTGTTTTGGAACACTATTTTGCCAGTTTTTACTTTCTGGAGTATGTTGTCCTTTGTATCATGTCATCTGCAAACAAGCGTTTTGTTTTTCTCTTTGCTACTCATCTGTCAATAGCCAAGAGGCTGTCAGCCTTTAATAAGAATTTACCTGTACAAATTAACTGTTGTCAGTGATTGCTCTTTCAAGGTATAGGCACAGTTTCTATGGGGAATCAACAGTGTAAAACATAAGCTCCAAGGAGTGAAAAAAACCTGACATTGAATTCTCTCATTGAGCCTGCTTATTCTTGCAAAAAATATTGCTCCTGCCTGTTAGAATGTGTATCATAGAACAGGAAATATAACAAGAGGATCCTAGGATAGTTAAAAAGTCAGGTTCAGACAGTTATTAATTTGGATTTCTGTTTCCCACCCCAATGAAATTCATACTAGTTTTAAAATGCTTTACTTTTTGTAAAGAAAAAAAAAGACCTGCTCCTCTAGAAATGCCATTGCTTCTCTCTGCCACTCTTAGTAACTCTTGACAGTTGAAAACAAAAAGAAAATGACCTGGGAAGGAAGTCAGGAAGGAAGGAAGGAAGTATTCTGACCTAGGCGTCCCCAAACCACGAAGCAGACTCTTTGTCCTGACAAACATCTTTTTATTAAGTTACTTTGAATTCCTCTCATTCACATCCAGCAAAGTCTTTCAAGAGTGAATTTACAATCACACACCTTATCTGGCTTGGAGAGCTGCCAGGCTGATATCTTCAAAATGCAACACTGTACTTGGCAAGGAGTCACTGAGAGTCATGAACCAATTAAGCAAACTAGTTGTCTCCTGCAAACTCCATTCCCTTTTCGCTCCTCTTTATTCCCTACGGGAGGGGCCGTTCACTGTCTACCTGTGCCTTTACTCCCAAGTCAGCCCTTGTTCCTTAGCTGTTCCCTTCTCCTGGCAGCTCTGTACATGTGCATATCGGGAACAGGCTCCAGCTGTTCTTCTGCCCCACTGATATATGACTCTGAAGGCAGCTAATAACTGTTGGACAGCCCTGGCCCCATCTCTGTCTCTGACCCATCTCTGTCTCTGACACAGAGCACTCATCTACCTCCTCACTGTCTGAGTCTGTCACCAGCTCCATTGGTCACCAGCAGACCACAACAGGAAGGAAGGAATTAATTATCAATTTCAGAATATATAATACAGAACACCGAATAAAGGAGTGGGAAGAGATATTGGAGATCTAATCCAACCTTTTGCTCAGGCAGGAGGCCCTATACTATTTCAGACAAATGACTGTCCAGTCTTTTCCTAAACACATCCAGTGTTGGAATACCCACAACCTCTGAAGGCAACCCATTCCATTGATTAATTGTTCTCCCTATCAGGAAATTTCTCCTTAGTTCTAGGTTGCTTCTCTCCTTGGCTAGTTTCCATCCATTGTTTCTTGTCTTACCTTCTAGTTCTTTTAAAAATAGAGAACTTCTTTATTTTTGCCACTTCTTTTTTGAGGCAGCCCCTTAAATATTGAAACGCTGCTATCACATCACTCTAGTTCTTTTCACTACATTAGACATATCCAATCCCTGCCACTGTTCTTTGTATGTTTTAGCCTTCAGCCTCCTCTCCCTTCCCCAATCATATTTTTGCTCTTCTCTGCACTCTTTCCAGGATCTCAACATCTTTTTTATATTGTGGTGACCAAAATTTGATACAGTATTGCAAGTATGGTCTTACCAAGGCTGTGGTAGTA
The DNA here is from genome assembly GCA_032467955.1 of Pseudoxenodon macrops. Taxonomy (NCBI): domain Eukaryota; kingdom Metazoa; phylum Chordata; class Lepidosauria; order Squamata; family Pseudoxenodontidae; genus Pseudoxenodon; species Pseudoxenodon macrops. The sequence goes on from JANHFT010006523.1 coordinate 242,936, forward strand.
TCAATTCATGTGATCTTGATTCAGTTTGTGGGTGCACCCGGAACGGGAGTTGTCCTTCCTTGTATTCAGTAAAGCTTCATCAGTAAAGCCCTATCATAAAATACCATCATAAATAATAATGAACATCACACTGAGCCATTTGGAAAAAGGCTGTATGTAATAGGGATGCAATAAACTAGAAGCATAAGCTACAATGGCATCTTTTATGAGATGTTTACTAAAACATTCTATTGAATTCGGAAAGTCTACAATAGTCTGAAACATATATGATGGTCTAGTAAACAGCATCACTTCATCTCTTGCCTTCTTTGCATACAGTCCACATGCTGCCAGGAAACAAAACAACAACAATGACCAAAAAAAAAAGAACATGCATTTATTTTCAGGCATAACTCTTTGGAACCACTTGGGAAGAATATTCTTGATTGAGAACCAAAACATTCTGTGATGCTTAACAAACCTGCAAATTGAAAAATTCAACATCTGCCCTGTGCAGCAATGTAACAGGAGAAGGACCTATTGTGTTGGAGGGGGTGGGAGAGAGAAGAGGAATCAAATCAATCCTTAAATTATATTTTTGTGCATTTGCAAAATTACTACTCTTCGAATCAAAAGCCTCAAGCTGTTTTCATCTGAGAGCATATGTTGAATCGGTAAGACAATAGCTGTACATGAAGAGAAAGAAAAAGGGAGGAGGCAAATCCCTGCAGTGTAATGGTATGGACAGTTCTCTGAAGAAAAGATTGGTATCATTGTGTATTATAATATTTTAAGTAAATTAGAAGCAAAAAATGCAGGGAATGTCGATGCTGTAAACTGGTTCTGGAAGAAACAGGATGCTAAACTTAAAGCCATGCCAAAATGCTCTACCATTTCAATTTCGAAGTAGAAACAATAGCAGTATAACAAACCAGCATTTGGAGATGTTCCGCCTTACAACCCCACCACCCTCCGCCTCCCAGCAAATGACTGGGAGAAAGTTCAGCTCTTCCCAATAGATGGCTTATTTTGTAGAAGGTAGTCTCCTGTTTCAAGCCTGGAGAAAAATAAGAAACTCTAAGCAAAGTGGGACTTGAAATTAACAATCAACAATCACTCTGTACTGTTTATACACCGATTGTATATTATGTACTATCTATATGATGATGAACTAATTCTGCCGACTACCAGCAGTTTGATTCTGACCAGCTCAAGGTTGACTCAATCTTCTCTCTTGCTGAGATGTGTAAAATGAGGATGTAGATTGTTGGGGTAGTCCAGATTGCTGACTCTGTAAACCTCTTAGAGAGGGTTGTAAAGCACTATGAAGTGGTATATAAATCTAAATGCTATTGCTATAGCTATTGTTTCGCTCTCTCTTGAGAATTCAAGACAATGTACATGGAAGTTTCCTTTCATTATCCCCATAGCAACAACCCTGCTCTGTAGGTTGACCTAACAATGACTGTTCCAAAGTCATATTTGAACCTTGTGGTCAAGTGAACTTGGATCAGGTCCAATTCTGGAACACTATGCTGTACTGTACACTTGTACACTATTGCATATTTGTAAAACAAATGTACATTTCATTGTGTTCATATTTTCCCACATTAAACCCACCATTCCGTCTTTCTTTCATTATTATTTCAGCATTGTTTATACTTTTTGGACATATCCAAAGCAGAGGTGGGTTCCTGCCAGTTCGGACCGGTTCACCCCCCAAACCGGTCCTCTGGCTGAAAATCGGTCCTCCCAGTGGAAATGCCCTCGAAACTAACCCTCTGTGCATGCCAAAGTCTCCTGTGCATGCGCAAAGGGTTATTTTCTAGGCAATACCCAGATGTGATGGGGCGCACACGCAAGCATAGCAATTGCACGCGCGCAAAACACGTGCTTCCGTTGTGACCCAAACCGGTAGGAAAGGTAAGTAGAACCATCCCTGATCCATAGGATGACATCCTATCTGAGCTTCATTTCTCAATCAAACATCATGTTACCTGAATGTTCTGTTCTTGGTACTAGATCTGTGGTGACCCATTCTGTGGTAAAGCCATTACAGATAGTCTTCGAATTACAACCCAATTGAGCCCAAAATTTCTGTTGCTAAGCAAAACATTTGTTAAGTGAGTTTTGCCCCATTTTATGACTTTTCTTGCCACAGTCATTAAATGAATCACTACAGTTGTTATACAGTTATTAAGCAAATCTGGCTCCTCCATTGATTTTGCCTGTAAGAAGTTCACAAAAGATGATCACATTACTCCAGGACAATGAAACTGTCATAAATATGCGTCAGTTGCCAAAAGTCTGACTTTTGATTTTGTGACCATAGGGATGGTGCAATGGTCCTAAGTGTGAAAAATGGTCATAAGTCACTTTTTCAGTGCCGATGTACCTTTTGAACAGTGATTAAATGAACTGTTGTAAGTTGAGGACTACCTGTAACATTTCATACTATACACCAGTGAGGGCTAACCTTTTTCTTCTTGCATGCCAAAAATGGCAGTGTGCACTCGTTAACGCACATATGTGTGCCAGCATACAATACCCTTGTCATGCATACTGCACTGTGCATGCGCGTGTGTACCCCCACTTGGGCCGTTTTTGCCCTCCAGAGGGTTTAGGAGGCTTCCCTGAAGCCTCTAGAGGGTGAAAAACGGCCCA
>JANHFT010006523.1:255130-265291 GCA_032467955.1 Pseudoxenodon macrops
AATAAATTGGAACTTTGAGGAAAGCTTTGCCTTGGAGTCTGATCTGTTTAGGGATGATATTTGGAATGCTGACAATTTATCAAGTTGCTTTTGTTCTTCACTGTCTGCAGAAACAGCATGCTTCTAACAGGAGAGTAAAATAAATCCTGTATCGATAACATGGACATTAAGTGAGCACGCTCAAAAAAAAATTCCTTAGAAAGAAAAGGAAAAAAAGAAGTCAAACCAAGCATGGGAGAATCAGCATAAACCATTTGAAAGAAAGCTTACTATTTAATTTCTCCCAGGATTTTGTGATCAGCAAGTTTTTCTATGCATTCTGAAAAACGTGGTAGTCCTAGGTAAGAATGGACAATGTATTCTGAAAATTCTATGTCTAAGATGCATTTAAGTTATGAAACCTTCTGTTTGATTGTATAAAATCTGTTCCAACATTATGGCACTTTTCTAATTTGTACTGTAGCAAACTAAATGTTGCTATCAATTCAGTTCCATGCCAGCAACCATCTTCCGATTCTGGCCATATTATCCTTAGGCTGGAAACTGTTTTGGGGCTGATAATGGTTAAGGACCTTTTGAAATAAACTTTTAAGAGTTGAACAAATCTCCTCCAGATAAATTTGGGATTCAAATCAAAAGCAATCTAAAACATTAAGTCCCCTTCTCATCTGCAATTGAAATGTTATGTATTTGCATAAAATGTGCAAAATTGGAGATAATTGAAATATAGTAGCTCTAAATGCATCGGCTTGGTTTGCAAAATAAATAAAGTATCCGCTAAAGGTATACAAAGGTCAGACTCCATCATACCCCCTTTCATCCCTCATATCTGTGTCAATGACACATTTCATTTTTTGCTTGTAGTGGTCATGATAATGTTGAGTGGTCCCAGGAATTTTCAATCAAAGTGATCTACAGCATGCATGTTGTATTAAAAGATCTGTTTCAACTAACATAGTTGCATTATGAAATATTTCTAAAGAAAGAAAAATAATGTAGATCAGAAAATAAATGGTCCATTACTTTCATATTTATATGATTCAATATCCTCAGTTATCTGACAACATAATCTAATTAACCAGAGTGAAAAATAAAGGGGACTTCTTGAGGTCTTCCCTCAGAATTTCCATATCCTTAGCATCACATATTAAATGCTGAGCAAAAAGTTCATAGAAAGGAAATAATTTTGAATTTAAAATCTGTTTCTCGTCTCCTGTACTAAAAGAGAATTGGGGGTGCAAAAAGTTTCTACTTTGAAGAACTTCATTTTAAACTTTAAAGGGGCATTTGGATCTTGCTGGATGCTCAATGATTTGAGCTCAAAACATCCCTGTTTCAAGTTTCAATCAGGTGTTTCAGATTTTTTGCTCAGGATTCTTTCAGACAGGTTAGAATTGCTTTGGAACTCTTCAAATCAAAAGAGTTGCTTTAAACTCAGAATTTAGTATTTGGAATAGAAATTGTGCAATTGAAATGTTTTGCACATCTTTAAAAGTATTTACCCTTTGCACATTCTCTATCCCCCCCTTTTGGGGGCGGGTTGTCTGTCATATCCTTACATGTATTTCTATATACATATAACCAAAGATGCAAACATGTAAAAAAAGTTTTTAGTTGCCAAAATATTTGTAGCAAAACCACATAAAATGAATAGATGAAAGAAATCCACTGTTAATTATCTCATCCCTGATATATCAGGAAAATGGCCTCAACTTCCAAATTCCACTGCCAATGCCTATGTATGCTCAAACTTGCTCAAACTTTTAATTGATATTAGGTTCTACTTCTGCATTGCTGATATCCTGAGACATCAATTTGTGGTTTGCTAATGTTGTATAGGTAGGTCTTAATAGAAATCAGTTGATAAAGAGTGATCTCTTTAATATGATAGATAGTGAGAGATATGTGATTTCACATGGGTACATTTGTTTCATACCTCATAGAGATTTCTGGGAAAAGACAAAAATGCCACCTGTTAAGAAGAGTTGAGAAAATATGAGTTACCTAAAAAGTACATATGTTCTCTTCAAATGTTTAATTTGGAATCTTGGTTTGCAAAGGTGGAAGTTGCAGCTACCTTCAGCTAATACCCATAAAGAAGACACAAGTCAGGAAACACATTTGCAATTCCTTGCACAGATTCAAAGAGGTCCATACAAATTATTTGGACATTATTTTCTAAATGTCTCCTCTGCCAAATATATGTTTTGTGTCAACATGTGGCAGGACCTAGTGAATCCTGATGGGTCTTGTTAGTAATTTGGAAAGGCATCAGGAAATCCCAAGGTTTAGGCTAGATTGGCAGGCTAAAGGACACATCCTGGAAGAAGACAGTGACAAATATCACATCTGTGCTGTTGCAAGGAAGATCTGTAGCTCATCTGAAGTTGCCAAGAATCAAGTTTGTATTACAGGACACAGAGAAACTCATAACCCCATTCTAACATTTTATATACATTTATATGCATGCATACACACACACACAAACCCACACACATATATTCAAAATATTTAATTTGGAATGTATTCATAGCAGGCCTTTCAAGTTAATTCTGAATGCATGGAAAAATTAATATAACAACAATTTATCAGGATGTATTTCTGATAATTACCAACATTTAGCATTTCCTAAGAGTGTTTTCATGTTTAGGTATATGTGGCTAACAAGTCACAGATGGAATCATTTCTCCATCTTTTTCAAACACTTGATATTAAGAGACACCACAGTATCCTGAGCTAATAATAATTAGCATCCTGTGCTAATTGTTTCCATGGGCTAGACACGTCTGGTCTATTTGGATAAACAGGCAAGGAGATGGCAAGCTCAGGAGGGTGGTAAAGAATGGGGAAGGAAGGGGCGGACCACAGGGAGAAAGCAATGGGATGGAGAGGCAAGGATGCCACAGTGGTAACTGATGATGCTGTGCTGTGATTGGGTATCCAGGGCACCACTGTCTCTATTCTTCCCTGGCTTCCAAGATCTAAGGCTGGTTACAGCATTATGGCTATTTGGTACAGTGGATCTATCACATGCAATGAAGTGAATAAGGGAATATTATGTAAGAAATCATATTCCTGAACTGGCTAGGATCCTTAAGATTTGTGTGGGGAAAACTAAAACCATGATACAGTATTAGAATTCTCCAAGAATCCCTACCTTATTGTAAACTGTCATAGCTTACACAATCTCTTTTCTGTTTCTCTGCTAAATGCCCAGCACAATTTATGAATGGACCCAGAGGAAATCCCACTTCTTCTAATTATCCAGGTTGTCTTTTCCTTTTTTCTTTTTTTTACAGCAGCCCTGGATTAACCCCTTCCTTATGTAAACACATGCTTGATGGGAGTTAAAGGAGAATTACTATAGGATAAGCGATCAGGTAAACAAGTCCTCACATCACTGCCTGTTGCTGCTGAGACTGTCAAAATAAGATCTTTCTTTACCTGGAATACAGAAATAGCCGGACAGAAAAAGGTTTTAGGTATAGCCCTCCCTTAAATCTTCCACTCAGGCGCTTTCTCTTTGGATGGTTGTCAGGCTTCCCAAATGCTGCTTCCTTAATGATGGGAACATAGAGGAATGAAGATGGTAACCTTCACCTAGGTTTCCTGATTCTGTATAGTGTGCAATTACCTCAAATTGCTGTGTGTGTGTGTGTGTGTGTGTGTGTGCACGTGCGTGCTCCTTTTGCATGCTGCAAACTGAGGTGTTTGAATAGCTGCCCATTTCTCGCCACCAAAGCATATCTTTTTGAAGTTGATTGGTGTCCCCCAGTAACAGCAGTGCTGCCTGGCACCGAAAATGACAAGATAACTGGAGTGTAATTTTACTATGAGAGAAGGAGAGAGGAAAGAGAGAGATCTAGATGGTATCATATGAATAATATTTTAACTCTCCCTCCCTCCCCCCCAAAAAAATATTATGGCAAAGCTTTCTTTGCAATTTGTAGGCGATGGAAAGGAGTAAGGACAAGAGATAGATATGCAACTCATAAGTAAAAGCGGTAATTATCAGATGTAATTGGAGGACAGGAGAGAGGCCTTCTTCTTCTTCTTCCCAGGTTTGTGAAAACTCTCTCTCTCTTTGTGATGCCAGGTGGAAAAGGGCTCCTTCCCCTCCCCCACCCTGCCAAGAAAACAAAGCTATGGCAATTGAGACAAATGCTAGCATGCTGTGCTGGGGGAGATCAGTGCTTCTGAAAGGGACAGTGCCATTTGGAGTCGAGGGCACCTCCTGCAGTTGTATACAATGGCACTTCGCTCTCCCTGAGTGAAGGAACATTTGTAAAAATAGGCAAGTTAAAACAAAACACAAAAAGCAAAAAGCCCTCCTCCCCATAGGAAGAAATGGAAAGTGATAGTTTGCAGTAGGAAAATAACACAAGGCATTCTTTGGGCAATTGTCATGCTCAATGGTGCAGGTCACTTACAAGAGGCAAATCTGTAGATAGCGCTGAGCCCTGTTATTAACACCATTTGGAGAAGGATGACAGTCTGAAAAGTCACTCTGTGATCAGAAGGAGCAAGAAAACGGTTCATCATCCAAAGATTTGGCAGTACATAGGCTAGTAGCATGCCAGTGCCATGTGGGTGTGAACTAACCAAGGGGGGTGAAGGGTTTCACTTTATTTCAGCCCGTAGGAAGGAGCAATGGCAAACTGTTTCCAAAATCTTGCCAGAAAAATTAACTTCAGGGCTTAACCCTGACTAACAGAAAGAAACAATAAATACCGACGGAATACAAACAATGATATAACAAGGTAGCCACAATGGTGCATTGGAATAGCTGCAAGAAGAAATACTATTTGCCTTCAACTGGTGAAACTACAAAATCAACACAGTAAAAAAAAAAGAAGAAACGAATGTGCTTTGGGAGTTTAGAAGTCAAGCAGACAAGCATTTGCCACACTCCATATTTAACAGTTGTTGGTAAGAAAGAAAAAAAATCTGACTAGTGGGCATTGTAATACTTGGAGATCTAGAAGAGAAAGAACTGGAGAAAAGTTACAAAGTCTAAAGACCTGCAAATAGAAATAGAACGACTGTGGCGAAAGAAAGCAAAAATAGAACCAATAGCAACAGGCACCTTGAGTGCAATCCCAAAACAACTGGAATATTACTTGACTATCATTGGCTTTACAGGAACGACAAAATCACCACCTGTCATTTCTAAAAGGCAGCTTTACTTGGAACTGCTTACATCCTGCAAGGATACCTTTAACACCATCAAACACCATCTGTCTGTCCCAGATCCCTGGGAAGGACCCAATATGTGGATAAAAATGTCAAATCCAGTCTAAACATCTGGCTGACTACACGACCAACCATCATAATAATAACAATTTGTATTCACATGCAATATAAGAATGCAATCTATCCAGCTCCCCAGAATTTTCACCACTCTAACCATGGGCCACAAGACCACTTTCTTATGAAAAAATTCTACATTGGTACATAGAATGACTTCAGCTATACTTCAGAAATAGAGAAGTTCAGAGGTGGAGCTTTCAGGCATGGTGGGACTGTCCATGTATTCCCCATGTATTCTTTGAGTATGGATAGATGGGTAGCTAAGTGAATCCTCTCAACGTATGCATTTTACCCTGACTCATTGGCAACTATTGGCATGCCTTAGGAAACTCCTTTTATGGTTCTTTAAACTGAAGTGTCCAACATTCAATGGAACATTTTCTATCATTTCCTCTCCTTTTTCTAACCAACATACAGTTCATAGATCTGCTATTGGATTAAGTGAAAACCTCATCTGTTATGATCTTCTCTTTCAAAAAGTAATCAATCTCATGTATTTGAAATAATGCAGACCCAAATGGGAGGCAAATACTTCCTTTCCTCTATTACCGCCTAACACACACACACACACACACACTTTTTATTTTACCGACCCTGTAATCCCTTGCATCAGGGTGAAGTCAGGGCAACGGAATTGAGCTCAAGCATTTACTGGCCAGATGCCCTTCCTGACACCTACACAGAGTTTGCAGCAGACAATTGCTCATTGCGCCAGAGATAAATAGCTACCGCCAGCTAGGATTGAACTCACAGCCTCCTGATTGTGAGGCAAGAGTTCCACCTCTAGGCCACTGCACCACCCTCCTAACAGCTAGTATATAATGTTACATAATGCTATGATTTTCATCAAGACAGAGAGCTTGATCCTCCATTAACTTGTCTGATGCATTACTGAAACTTTCTAAACTGAGGATCATCATTACTTTTGACACCTGATGATCTGTGGGTTGGATAAAAAGGTATTATATCAGGATCCCTTTTATTTAATTAAGATGAATTCTTCTATTATGAAAGAGAGAGAAAAATGTATATTGAACCACATTCTTCACACTAGGCATGATTTTATATGTTGTGATCAAATCTCTCATTACTTGTTGAATCTAAGCTTAAAGTTCAAGCTATGTACTGTATCTTACTTTTTAGTGATGGTCTGCAGCCTTGTAATTATTTTAGTTGCCATTTTTTGTACCTTTATTCAGCTCTACAATATTATTTTTGTGCTAAGAACTGCACAAAGTATTCTGAGCGCCATAGACTTGCATATTGACATTATTATATTGGCCATTTTACTTTCCTAATAATACCTAACACAGAATTTGCCTTTTTTGACAGCAGCTGAACAAGGAATGGCATTTTCGGTGTCCTATCTACCATGACCCTCAGACCCTGTCCTGATTAGGCACTGACAACGGAGACCCTCCCCCCATTGAAGTATATGGGAAGCTTTTTGCATCAACATGAATCATATTTTTCTCTGCACAGTGTATAATATTGTACCTCAGCTTGAATGAGAAAAGAAAGGAGTCCTGAGCCATACGATCTTAGCTCCAATTAAAATGAACATTGAATTGGTGACTTAATTTTATCCTAGATGTAATTTGATCTTTCTGTCTTTGTCATTTTTGCCCTTTCTGCTTTTATTTTATTTTTTAAAATTATCCTATGCATTTACATTACACAGAAAGACTGGATTGGTTTTTTTATTTTTATGTTAGCTTCATTAACTAAAGCATTAAATAGTTGTTTCCGCGTATCAATATTCTTGGAGGAGCTGAGAAACACTCCAATTTATTTTCTTGAGGATACTTTGATCCAGTATGTAACTACAGTAGGAAATGAAAATTCTGTCTTTGAACTGAACGCACCATATAACTAATATATACCTCCTTCTACTGAGAGGAATAAAAATAGCCTCAGACTTATTGGCTTAAGCCAATCATTAGTTTAATGGTCTCCTTGACCTTACTTCCTATTTTTTAGGCAAAAGTGGACAATACACTTTGACCTAGATATTGTGGAACTCTTCAAAAGAGACTGGATGGTTATCTGTCAAAGATGTTCTAGTTAACTCTGCACTGAAGGAGGGTTGGATTACACCCTCAAAGATGCTGTTCAAATCTATGATTTTATCAGTATTCAAAAATGGTAATGATTTGCTTTCCTCTTGGCAGCAAAAATGTTTGATGGGTACTTATGGATATATATAGACTAATTACAGACTAGTTAAAGAGATATCACATCTGCAAAAAAATGAAACTCATGGATCATACCAGAATTTCCATTCTGGATCTGAGCACAGAAGGAAAGCTAAATAAAAGTCGCACATGATTCACACTAAGGAAGTCCCATGTTGCATGTGATATTACACGTTTCCTCTTGCAGAAGCATATCAGAGCCTGTCTTGCTCTAAGTCAGAGGCGCACCAATTAAAAATGATTGAAAATGTGACAGATGAGTTGCAGCTATGGAAAGAAAAGTTGTGGGTTTTCTTGGCTGCTGAGGAAACCTGTAACGTCCTCAGTGGCTGCGACTCCTGTCTTTATTTGGGTTGTTTTTCCTGAAATATTTATTACCTCTAGAATGTTCAAGTGAAAAAAAATCATGGAATTTCCACAAATTTGGAGAAATGACAAAAACTAAAAGTGCCAAAATGAACTTCCTTAATTTCCTTCCTGGCCTTCTGTCATCAAATAGGAATGAAAACATCTGGTTCCACAGTCAGAAGACTCAGAAACTGTCTTGAGAGATCTGCCTGGTCCAAACCTGTGAGTGACAAGTGCAAAACTAATCATTTTGAGAGCTTTTTGGAGAACACCAAACTTCAAGAGGAGAACCCAAGGCATTTTCTTTCATTGACTTGCTTCTCATTTAATCAAAGAATTTTAAAAATGTCTAACCCATTTCATTATCCTCTACTCTGCTATAAATTGCCGTGTGGTATAGGCTATGTTCAGCTCAACTTGCCTGAATTTATTGAAGAGGTATTTCATTGAATTACATCAACAATTTCTACTTGCTAGCTCATTTTTAGATTTTTTAATTTATTTTTATATTAAGTGCATCGTTGCTTTAAAGATAAGTAGGTGTCCCTTCACTTCCCTTTATTACACCACAGGACTACCATGTGGTGTAAAACTGGGAAGAGAAGGGAAAGAAATGTCAATTGATGGAGTAGCACTAAGTAATAGCACTTAGACGTATACTGCTTCATAGTGCTTTACAGTCTTCTCTAAGTGGTTTACAGAGTCAGCATATTGCCCTCAACAATCTGGGTCCTCATTTTACCTACCTCGGAAGGATGGAAGGATGAGTCAAGCAAACCTCAATGGTTTGAGGTTGCTCCAACTGCTAGATTGCAAAGCTCTCTGTCAGATCTGTGATCTGCCATTCTTCAGGAGAAGGGAGAGATTTGGTTCCTGGTACCTTATGCATGTATTAACCTTCCTATGTACCCCATATCCTGCATTGCATTATGTTATAACCTTTTATAACCTGATTTATAACTGTTGTCTGGCGCCTTAGCCCCCAGATATTTTCTCACCTCTTGGGGAATGTGAGGGGAGGGTAAACCATGTGGGCATCAGCACTGGAAGATGGTCCTGAGAAAGTCCTCTTATCTCTTTCTCAGAGTGTCTGGTACAATAACATCTTCACATCTGCCGATTGGCTGAATCCATATCGGACTGTTGGGAGGGGTCTCTAATTTCCTTTATTCTTTATGCCCTGAGGGACCTCTTTCTGCTTTCAGAATAAAAAATTCCTTTTGAAATTACAAGTTTCACGTGTCTTTACTTTCTTGGATAAGGGGGAGAGGCCGGGCCTTACACTCTCTCTCAAATTCCTTGCTTGTATTATGCAAAAACAGAGAAGGAGTTTGCAACAAATCCAAGGTGGGAAACTTTACATGGCCTGAAAAAAAAAAAACCCACTCCTCATTTAATAAACAAGTTCCATTCGAAGGACCAAATTGTTAAGAGAAACAAGTAAACATAGGATAGAGAGATAAAGAATGCTTATACCTCATTCAGATAAAGTTTTGTTGTACAAATATGCCATGGGTAGTTTCACTCTGGTATCCATTCATGTCAGGCATATGAAATTTGGTCAGAAATATGCACATTGTTTGTAAATTGAGGTTTTTTAAAAATTTCCATGTATCTGCCATCATATTTGCAAATGGCTGCTAACTGAGGTAGTTGTTAAATAAGGAGTAGTTACTTTGTGGCTCTGCTCTCCACTGAGCCTAAAGAACAGACTGTTTTAACTATTTTCCAAATCTTTTATGGACTTCATGCAACAAGAAACTTGGGTGGTCTTTCTCTAGATGATTTTCAGATGTTCTGAACTACAATTCACAGAATTCTGAACAGAAATGGAAATTCCCATGCTAGTTAGGATATAGTGAACACTGGAGTTGTAACCCAGCTTTACTGCCTTCGAAGGCTAATACTTCTTAAAGAATTTGGTGGATTCTTTTGAGATCAATGCACTATTTCCAGTGAGAAATAGACAAGGATTGGAAGTCTATTCTGACATTGTTGGATTTTCATTTAGCTCCTGTGCTTTGCATGACTGTTAATCTAGGACAGGGATGTCAAACTGGCAGCCCATGGGCTGGATACATCACATGCAGGCCATGATCACCCCAGCTCCATGAAGGGGGAAAACATCACGAAATGTCACATGATGGCAATGTGACGCCACAAATTTGACACCTGTGGTCTAGGATATTTATAAGTGGTTATTTTTCTGTTTCTGGTAATCATCAGAGGTAGGTTCCTACCGGTTTGGACCGGTTCTACCGAGTAGGTAGTAGGCCGCTGGTGACGTCACAGAGCCAGTTCTGCTCCG
>JANHFT010006523.1:276059-287663 GCA_032467955.1 Pseudoxenodon macrops
AGACAAATTCCTTGTGTGTCCAATCACACTTGGCCAATAAAGAATTCTATTCTATTCTATTCTATTCTATTCTAAGTGCATATTTATTACAATCAGAACTATGTAGACATATTACAAAAGAAAATGTTGTTTTTCTGCAATATATGGGGAAAATAATTCAGGATTATAAAGGAAGGAATTATGTTATCTATTGCTGCATCTGTTCCACCTGTTATATAAGCTCTCTTATATAACAGTTTCCAGGTTTCTTGGAAAGCAGACTTTTATTAAATATTACTATTAAATATTAAAAGCAGAACCAGAATTGGGTAGTTTTGAGATGAAGGGAACTACAAAAATACTGTGGCTTCCAGCATGTCTAACAACTAAAATAAGTGGTTAACAGGTTGCTCAAAGCAGAATAGAGACAAAGAAGCCTTTATTTTCTGTGGTACATTTCTTGACTACTGTTCCTTTACGGTTGATAGTTGATGCTAAATATTAGAATCTGTTTACCATTTTGATATCTTGATTATCAATTCTAAGGCTGGTGGCTGTAGCTGTTGTCAAAGAAGTTTGGTCTTCTCTATATTTAATTCTAGTCTCAAATTTTCATTATGCTCCTTGACATTACGATCCAGTAGCAGACTTTGCAGATTCTTTATATTTCATCATCGGCATAGCTTTATCGTTATTGAAGTTTCTTACTCCAATTTTAAAAACATGCCCATCTTCTAATCCATCTTCCCTTAATATATATTCAGCATACAGGTTGAATAAATATGGAGACAGTATGCAGCCTTGTCCCATTCTTTTTGTCAACCTGGAGGCAATCTGTTTTGCTATCTTATACCTGTACTGTGGCTTCCTGATCGGAATACAGTTTCCACAGGAATCCAAAGGGATATTCTAGGATTTCCATTTTTCTGAGCACAGTTCATAGCTTGGCATGATCAACACAATAAAAAGCTTTTCTATAATCAATTAAGCATATGTTGACTTCTTTTTTGGACTCTTTGGCTTGTTCAATTAATTACCCAGCATCTTCATCAATAAATGTCTCATAAGCTTTTGGAAAAGCCAATCTGAATACTTGGCATCTCCCTTTCCATATAGGGCTCTAATGTGTGTTGAATGAACCTAAGATCATTATGTTCGCATGTGAAATTGGGGATATTGTACAATTGGCCACTACGATTCCCTAGATTTGCTTGTGTTACTTGGGTAGATCCTTTACTGGGTGTTGGCTATTTTTCTGTAGTTATTGCATCAATTCCTTCAGCTTTCCAATTGGGTAATACTGGTTTAACATTTTCTAGAACTAGAGATTCTTATTAAATAGGAAATGTCTTGGGTGTTGACATCACTACTGTAGAGTATTTCAGTTTAGTTATCCATTTTTTGTTGATTTCCCCCCCCAATCAGTTACTATCTGTCCATTGGTGTCCTTTAGCATACCAATTTAAATTGGACCCTTCTTCCGAGTTCAGAGATTTTGGGAAGCTTTTTCTTGTTGTCCGTGTCTCTCTCCATCTTCAGTGTGTTTGCAGACATTGTTGTAATAATGTTTCTTGTCTCTTTTAACCGCTCTCTGAAACTTTTTGTTAAATTCTTTTGATTTTTTTCCCCATTCTTGGCTTTGGCAGTTTTTGACATTCAGTTTGCTTTCTTCTGTTTTGTTTACGTTCACATTTTTTGCAGTTTCTTTTAAAATGCATTGTTAGCAACTTCTTTTATTTCATTCCATGGTTCTTCTGGTTCCCAATCACTGAGGTGTAGGACTTTAAAGCCATTCCTTCTGTTTTCTTTAAAAAAGGTGGATATAGATTCAGTATCGCATTAATGAAATTGGTTGGTTTTCTTCTCCCATTTTAGCTCAACCTGGAACTCGCTTATAAAAAATTCATGATCAGTTCCACAGTCAATCCCTGGCCATGTCTTTGCTGTTATAACTGAGCTCTTTCAATTCCTTATGCCAATAATATAATCAATTATACTTCTCTGCACTGCATCGAGCGATGCCCAGGTATACTGTATATGTGTAGTTTGGGATGTTTAAAGACTGTTAGCAATGGAAAAAAAACCATTGGATTAGCAAAAATTATTAACTCCTTTTCCTGATTTTTTTATTTTTTTTGTTTGTTTCCTAAACCATACAATCCAACTAATTTTCCTCTTTGATTTTTCCAACATTTCAGTCTCCAGCCATGGACAGCAGCACATTTTACACCCTTCTTTCTAGGCTTGAAAGTCGTTAGACATATTTGAACATTGCTAGGTAAGTAGTTACATTTTGTGTCAATGAAAAAATGAGGTTATTGAACAATCCACATTTGGATATCGTAATAGGAAATATATTTTACTGGCATGCCTAGCCAGGATAAATACTTTAAATCAGAGGAATTATTTATTTACTTGTTAGAGTTATATGCCAACCAACTTGCCTATAATATGATCATTCTTTTACAGATTTGGAGAGATTCTCTTTTAGATACGATTTACTTGCATCTGTTTGGGAATATATTATAGATAGGTGAAACACACATTGACAAGACAAAACAGCATGATCCAAATGTTTTAGAACACCCAGAATAGCTGCACACTGAACATCTTTAAGAAATGCAGCACCTAAAATGAAACCAAGCGTGCAATTTCATATATAATTTAAATATATATATATATAGAATGAAGGCTAGAATTAGCTATATAGCTGAACTATGCAAATAAGAGCTGGAATATCTGATCTTCAAAAACCAGGGGGTCTAGGTATTTAAATGTGTAAAATGTACTTCCCATGATTTAGGGAAATAAATGTCAGGAAATATTATTTTATACCTCCTTAAAAGAATATTTTTCAAAGGTAGGCAGTCTTTTTTTATGCTAGCATTATAAGATATTTCAGCCCTCTTTTAACTCCTATGATTTGGTCTTGCCCAGCCCTAGTTCCACTTTGGTTTCAAATCATAGCATATGAATAAAATTTTGAAAAAAAACATAAGAGTAAAAGATGGAAATGTAACATTGGTGCTAAAGTATGGAATTTGTCTTTTTATGAAAAGCTTCCAATCTTCTGAACATGAGGCTCAGCAAAAAAAAAAAAAGGATAATCTTACATAAATGGAGAGAAAGTTATACTCCTGATATATTAGGGACTGGATTTAAGATGAGTCTCTTATCTGTTTTTGAAAAGTATTTCTCTGTGGACTAAATTTAATGCTAAGCTTAAGATATTATATGGAACTTTTTATTATCTTAACCCCCTACATTACGCCCCCCTACAGTAGGATTTTTTAAAAATTGTATAATTGACATTGTAATTTATGGTGGTAGTGACATAGTATAGTTATAATTGTTTCCAATTCATTATGTAATATTAATAATAATGTTTGCCCATCCTACTTTAAAGGCCTTAAATGATGCCAACTAAGGACTTAATGCCTCTGTTTGTAAGGGCTGTTGACATATCCATAATAAGGAGGAGGAGGAGATTGGAGAGAGATTTGCAAGGCACATCAGAGCAGTGACAGAAACGATTGTCTGTCCCTGCAGTCATCAATTGCTGAGGGCACTAGATTTCATTTGAAGCAGCCATTGTGTGCCATCAGTTCCTATGTGGTGACCTGTCACAGTAAAGAAGAATTTCACATGGCCTGAACAAACTGACAGAACATTTTACCTTTCGGGGGAAACGTAATATTTTCTGATAAGGAGCTTATGTTAGTTTTCTTAGAAAACAGCCCAAGAGCACTTCTCAGTGTGATAAGTTGAAGGAAACATCCTTGGCCCTGACTTAACAAAACAGGCCATTTGTTTCTGAGGGAGGGAGCTGCTAGAAGAAATCTAAATAAATGGCAGCTTACAGATAATAGAGAGGGAATGCTTGCTGATCCCAGATTGATGGTTTGTACGTTGCGCTTATTGCAAACATGCAACAAAGCAAAATGAAACTCAAGAGATTACAGTGGGAACAGATGAAGAAAATATATTACATTATATTACTTTATTGATTTTTCTAATTTTAATTTAAGTCTTCCTCTTAATTCTGTAAGTCAAAAATTACTGTTTTATAAATGTTTTACTCACTTTTCCACTATGTGTGCATGGATGTGTATATATTTGTTTCTCGATAAAATTCAGATGCTGCTTTGAACAGGTAGACATTTTAGGAAGGCTCCATGGGATAGCATGAAGCCTTCCTACAATATCTACCTGTTCAAGGCAGCATCTGAATGTAATGCCCATTTATTATATTTGCAAAGGTACTGATTATTGTCTTATTCCAATATAGATACCCAGGCATGTATACAAAAAGAAGGGCAAACCAAAATGCACAGCTCTAGGCTAGCTACAGTAATTTGCCTATCTATTACATAGATAAATTTGACATATTTAATGAATAAAAGAGAACCAGTTTGATGTAATGATTAAAGGTTAGAAACTGAAACAATATGAGTTCTACTCCTGTTTTAGGCACAAAGCCATTTGGGTTGGGATGGGTTCTAACTTACTTCGCCGCCAGTTTGCTGCGTGGGTGCGTGCATGCGCAGTAGAAAAAAATCCACCCCCCCAAAAAAAAGGCCTAAAACAAGATGGGGACACATGCACAGTGCTGGAAACTTGGCTTCTGTGCATGCGCAGAAGAAAAATACCTGAAAAGATTCCAAAAACATTTTTTTCCAAAAAAAAAATAATAAAAAAAAAAAGATAGCAGCATCCACGGACCAGAACCGGCTCCATGACATCACCAGCGGGTTACTACCTACTCAGTAGAACCGGTCGAAACCAGTAGGAACCCACCTCTGATTTGGGTTACCTTGAACCAGTCATTCTCTCTCTCTTAACCTATGAAGAAGCAATGGCAAATTACTTTCACAAATCTTGCCAAGAAAGCTTCAGGCACTTATGCAGGTCAAACTCCAGTCAAAGAGTGGCTCGAAGGCATGAAAGATCCCTTCACCACCAGACCAATGCAAAGGCAATCAGCCTTTGTAAAAGAACTCCACACATGATACATGAAAAAAATAAACATTTATGAATAGATCAGAGGCAGGTTAGTTGCAGCCATAGCCCAATTTGGCTCAGGGGCTTGGGATGCCTAATACTAATCCAATTATTAGACTTTCCTCTGACCTTACATCTAATAGCCCCCAAAAGTCATCTGTGTAATTCCATTTCTGTAAATGTACAAGGTCATGTTTGGGCTAATCTGCACAGGAGGATTTTTTCCAAAGCTAGAGAGAACGTCTAATTTAGTGCAAAGTGAATATCTGATTGATCATAAAGGTGTTGTTTATTTAGTTATAAAATATTTAAATGCTGCATTTTCTACAAAAAGAAATGATCCCACTGAATGGAGCACTATTTAATTAACACAGGGTAAATTCAATATTAAATTAAGGTAAATCTCCCTTAAATTAAGCCTAAACTCACACCATTTCCTTGAGAACTATATGGAAGTGATTTGTTTTTGTGTTCTTTCAGATTTCTTAAAAACTTCCAAGTCTACTACTGTATTTTTAGGAATATAAGACATACTCCCCCCCTCTAAAAAAGGCTGAACATTTGGATACGTCTTATAGTTTGAATGTAGCTTTTTTGAAGCTTTTTTTCAGCCCTAACAAGGGGCTAGTGAGTGAAGCGATCTTTGCAGACTTTTTTCATTGCTTCTCTCTATCAGCTGTGCTTTAGAAGCTTTTTTCAGCCCTTACCAGGGGATAAAATAATGTGCTGAAGCTGACCAGGCTAAGGACACTAGCCAGATGAATACCTGGTAGGCAGAATTTCCCCCCCCCCTATTTTCCTCCCCAAAAACTAAGGTCTTATACTCTGAAAAATATGGTATATAGCCTGGGATTTCTTGGTGTTTTCCCATTCAAGTACTAACCAGATCCAATTCAGATTATATAACAGTGTACAAAGCAGAATAGAAATAAATCAAAACCCAAGAAAAGAAACAAGAAAAGATGTTACTACAAGTGGCAGAAAACAGGTTTTGAATATAATCCAAATAGATCGCAGGGAAATCTGATGGATCAGAGAGTTTTCAGAGATATCCTCCAGAAGAAAGGTATAGTCTGGAGAAGAGAATGGTGACAAATCTACTGTTCTAAACATCCAGATATTATGATCAGTGATAAGCTTTCCTGTAGAAAATCTATAAAATAGTAAATGATTCCATTCAGAAAGTAAACTAGACTGTGCCATCTGAACCTCATCAAGAGTTCTCATCTCTAGAGCTATTACCATTGTTCTCCAAAGGATTCTAGCAGTTAATCTTATAGTCCAGAAGGACTTGCTGAAGTTTTCTCACCAGGCTACATGATGTGACCTGTCTGGATTAAACCATCATGTCTCCTCCTCCTCGTTTTCCTCCTCCTCCCCATTTTTCCCACAATAACAATGCTCTGAAATGATTCAGGCTGACAGAGAGTGACTGGCCCAAAATAATTCAACTGGATTTGGGGTATAAAGTGGTATAAATGCCCAGTTTCCTGGTTTCTAGCTTGTTGTCTTGACTACCTGACCAAACTGGGTCTCCATGATATGGTTTTAAAAAGAATGAGTGAGGAGTTTGGAGCTGCTCATGTGACATATGGCTATAATAGGAGCCAAGCAGTAGTTTCTAGACTGAATCCAAGGCATTCAGACGGTTCTCTCTGAATCGGGTGAACCAGTAGTGGCGACTGTGGGAGGCTCCACCCACCCACCCAGACATAATGCACAAGCACTGTGCATGCACAAAAGGCCGTATGCATGCGCAGAGGAGGTGTGCACGAACAAAGCGTGTGCATGCATACTCACATTTGCGAACTAGTAGGAAAAGTAAGTGAATTCCACCTCTGACTAAAGCAGTGTTTCTCAACCTTGGCAATTTTAAGATATCTGGACTTCAACTCCCAGAATTCCCCAGCCAGCTGGGTGGCGAATTCTGGGAGTTGAAGTCCAGATATCTTAAAATTGCCAGGGTTGAGAAACACTGGACTAGAGCATTCCAGAAGATATGCCTTGGAGAGGATGAGTGTCTATATATTTCCCAAAATGATTTTACTGATCTTCTCTCTAGACATATGGCTTCTAACTATGGCTGTTCTGTCCTGCAAAAATCCAGATGGCCACTAGAAGGAAGGAAAGAGTCAGGGTTTTCTGTATCACTTTGCTGCCATCAAGTGGTCACCCGAATTTAAGCAGTTTCGGTTTTGTAAGCTAAGACAAAATATGTTACAAAAATAATAATTAAATTATCCCTGTCCTCAGGTTTGCAAGTTATAAAAGACATGAGACATAACCAAGGACATGCAGTAAAAATATGCTATTTTAAAAGGATAAATACTCTGGCTGGATTTGTCTATACTTTGCTGATCCCATCATCTTTTTATATTTCTTTCCCTTCTGCCTGTTTTCTTGAGATCAAGCTTAATTTGGTCCTTATACCTTCTCTTCAGGGCAATATGGTGCCTTACAAGGAATTAATAAATAAGGATATGGCCACTCTATTTTATTGGTTTGCTTTTGGGACAGATTGGAGCTACATTATGTTCCAATGTTTAATTAAAATTTGTAAGAATATTTGCCAGCTCAGGTGTAAAAGATGGTTCACATATTTTCTAAAGTTAGTTAGAAACGATAGTGTCCTCTTTAAAATACTTAAAAAGTATTTAAGTACTTAATCTATATACTCCTAAACTTTCCTAGCTCTTTCTCTACCCTTTAGTTAACTCAAACAGTGCATTATACCAGAACAATTCTTGAATTGAGGTAAATCAAATCTGATAATTTAAAGAATGCAAATACAATCCAGGATCCAGTCTATGGAGATTCCAGAGGTCCGGTTTTGGACCGGTTCGTTAGAACCAGTAGCGGGAATTTTCCCCGCTTGCTGAACCGACAGTGGTGGCTGTCTGGACACGCCCCTGAACTGGTCCTCCATCTGAAAATTGGTCCTCCTGGTGGAAATTGCCTTGAAAATAACCCTCTGAGCCTGCGCAAAGCCTCCTGCACTTGTGCAGAGGGTTATTTTCGAGGCAACACCCAGATGCAATGGATGGTGTGGAATTAAAAGATTTATATTTCTTGTAGACAGCTGGACATTTTTGTCAGGCACAGGCTGTTGGGGATGAATCGGTGCTGTCTGAGTCTCAAACTGAAGTGCAAATGATTCCTGTAGTCTGCAGTTTTTTTGGGAAATACATTCATACTCCCACAATATTTGAAGTGGGTTCATCTCAAAGTGCATAGCTAAAAGTCTATGGAGATTCTCAGTCATCCATGTCATAGTTGTCCCAAAGGTTGTTCCAAAGATACAGACAATACAGACTCATCCCCAACAGCCTGCACCTGTCTTCAATACTGAAGGGACACAAGCAGGGCTGGATTCTAACTTACCTCGCCTCTGGTTTGCTGCCTCCCGTGCTGCGTGCCTGCGCCTCATGGGCGCGCGCATGCGCAGTAGAATAAAAATCAATCTTTGCAGGCTTTTTTCATTGCTACTCCTTCCAAAGAAACTTTTTTTCAGCCCTAATGAAGTGCTAATGATCTTCCCGGCTTTGCAGGCTTTTTTTATTGCTACTCCCTCCGAAGAAGCTTTTTTTCAGCCCTACGTCTTTGCAGGCTTTTTTCATTGCTTCTCTCTATCAGATGTCCTTTAGAATTTTTTTTTTCAGTCCTAATCAGGTAATATGATGAAGCTGACGAGACTAAGGACATTAGCCAGATGAATACCTGGTAGGCAGATTTCCCCCCCTATTTTCCTCCCCCAAAACTAAGGTGCGTCTTATACTCAGGTGTGTCTTATACTCCGAAAAATACGGTACCTAGCTGCTGACATATATGTTCCTTATTAATCTTGAATTTCCCCTTTGGCAAAGGAACACATGTCATCTTGTTCTGTAAAATGTAAAAGGATGAAGCAGCTCTTAATGCGGAAAGATGTGATTCTGTTTAGACGGCACACGTGACTGTTTTTCTCATTGTGCATATATTAATAATAAACCCAGCCAGAGAGCCAAAAAATCAGAGGGATCAAAGGAGTTTTAATTGATAAATATCTAAGATTTTGCTTGCATAACAAGCTTCTCAGTCCCCCCTTGGAGGCTCTTCACCTGGTCTTAATTTATTTCTTGGTTACCAAGGCGCTTGTTTGTTGATGAAACTGGGACCAGAATTTGGCCTAGAAGTCTCCAAAGATCTGAATGATTCCTTGAATGGGCAATTTGGGGGTGGGAAATGAGGTGCCAAGAGAGACACCTGCAATGAAAAATTGTTTTTCTTCTTCTTTCCTTTTTACAAAGCATCAGCAGTAAATTTGCCTTAAAGGCTTCTCCCACTGTCCTCTCCCTTCGGGTAATTTTCTCTTTGAAAAAAAATTGCCTGCCAAAAAGTGTCTACTTTCACAAAATGAAAGAAAAGCTCTTGGGAATGGCATATTGAGGTCACGGTGATGGGAAAGGCAGGGAGGGGAATATAAAAATATAAAATATATAAGTGTACAGCTAGAAACTGGGAGGGAGATTAAAAGTGGTAATTTAAATGTGGAAAATTAAGACCGTCTCCAAATCTTAGATCAGCTAATCCCAGAGTCAACAATAATTAGATGGCATCTGCTGTCCTTCAAAAAAAAATTCAAAAGTTATATTTTTAGAAATATAGCTTTTCCTAAATGGCCACGGAGTCTCATAAGATAGTCAAAGACTCCAAGATTTCAGTGGCAGCTTTACAACTGACACTTAATAAAGGATACAAGGCTGATGATTCTGACCGACAAGTTGGAATCTGGGACTCTTGTGGTCTAAGAGAACCTGTTTACCTGGAAAAGTCCAAAAAACAGGATTTGGTGTCTAATGACCAAGTATGGGTTGCTAATTGGGAAAATATTTCCATTCTTGTTCTGAGCAATAAATTGGGGGGGCTACAGCTGAAGTTGGGAAGAATCTAAAGAGAATGTTAGTGGTGGGGTAGAAAAGTTTGTTCATGTCACTTTTAGTGAGAAGTCATTTTGTTTAGTGACCATTCAAAGTTACAAGGTTACTGAAAAAAAATGCTTTTTTAATGACTGGTTTTCATGCAACCATTGTAGCATCCCAATGGTCACATGATCAAACATTCAAAATTCAAATGCTTAGCAACTGCCATGTATTTATGACAGTTGTAGGGTTCCATGATCCTTTGATCACCTCTTGCAACCTTCTGACAAGCAAAATCAATGGGGAAGTCAGATTCATTTAACAACCATGTTACTAACTGCCGTGATTAACCTAACATTGTACTGAGATAATGGTTGGCTTCACCCAAACATTAAGCCACCAACTATCCAATCTTCTTTTAGCCTGGTCTAATAATATGTTGTATGAAACCACCTAGCAAGATTCTGAAAAGTCCTCATAGATCCAAATAAAAGGCTAGTTTGGACTAGTTTGATTGCCTGATTTAATAAGTATGAGTTTCTCATTTTGTTTTGAAAAGTTCCATTAAAACTTAACAAGACATATGAACTCTGCAGTATAATGTAGGGCCCTTTGTCACAATCACAGTCCTACAAAATCTGGGTTACTGAGAAAGGTCTGTAAGACATTTAGGATATGCTCAGAAGAATTCTTATTAGTAACCCTGCACTGTCTATTGTGGCTTACACTGATGTGGTCTATTTTATGGCCCTGTTAAGGAGGGAGATTGCTATGCTGGAAAATTGAATTAGTGGACTCTTAAGGGCTTCAACTCATGTTCCATTACCTAAAAAAGCAAAACACACGTTACAGATGAAACAAAGACTGACCATGGTAAATTGCTAGGCAGAAGAAGGTAGAATTGCTAGGTAAGTAGGTTTAGGACAGGGGTCGGCAACCTTAAACACTCAAAGAGCCACAAAGGTCCTAACCAGAAGCCCCCCATTCAATACTGGAGCCGACCAGAAGTCCGGTTCCCCCACCATAGAGTCTCCTCCTAGCACAGCATCCTTTTTCCGCTACCTGTCCTAACTGAAAGCCCTATCAATTGTGGAGCCGACCGGCGACAGGAAGCCACAGCAGAGGGATGAAAGAGCCAAATGCGGCTCTGGAGCCACAGGTTGCTGACCCCTGGTTTAGGAGAAGATCTGACTGAGAACTCAAAGTCCCTTTGTGGGGAGGGGAGTCCTAAGGCTAGACAGCTATAAAGCAGAACAGTTACTGACAGAATTCAGGCCAGAAATATCTTTTTTCTGTATAATAAGAATTAATGTGTTGGGTTTAGATAATGGGGAGGGAGGAAAAGGCAGAGGTGAATTTCCTGTTTACTTTTCAACTTCATTAAATGAAACTGAACCAGCAACGTTTGCAGAGCCCAAGCAATCTCAAAAGGTTGTGAAGAATGATTTACCAAAGTATTTTGGATCTTCTGACTGGAACAACCTTTGCTTTACAAATCTCCACCAGGAAAAACAAAGACCAGCTGAAATTCCGGAGTGAAGCTGTGCAACAAGGCTGCACAATATTTTTAACAATACAACTCGATATTACTCTACTACTAACATGCTAAAGAGGAGATGTTCTCATTTAATATCTCAGAGCAAGGGAACTTTGTAGAATAGAATAGAATAGAATAGAATAGAATAGAATAGAATAGAATAGAATAGAATAACAGAGTTGGAAGGGA
>JANHFT010006523.1:333525-347868 GCA_032467955.1 Pseudoxenodon macrops
AGACTCTTATTAATGGTTAATAAACATCTCTTTTGCAGAAAGAATGCCATTGCTTTGAGATATAGCCTGGAAGATTTATTGCTGGCAAGGTCTTCGCTACAAAATGAAGATGATGGAAAGTTCATTATCAGCATGAAGTTATGTCAACATTGATTTGAACGCAAGTCACCGCTGTATGGTTGCGTTGATTAAACTGAGGATTTATACATTTTGAAAGGAGTGTAAATATATTGACTTGTTAAGGTTGAAGGCATAATCATGCAGATGTACATGCAGTTTGAATCATTGTTTCAGGAAGGCCGTGTATTGCTACCTTAAGACGGTACTTAGTGGATTTAAAATTAAACGCCTTACTGAGTTTAGGATAGATTGATAACCAGAATTGTTCATCAGGTTGTTTTAAGGAAGTTACCACATAATAAGAGTCCGTCTCAAATATATTCAGATTTAGAAGATAAATTATACATTTTTGGAGAAGGTGCTGGAAGTGCTCAGATATTTAAAACGGAGATAAGTCCATTGCTGGAAGCCTATTTATTATATGATGGAAAGGCTGCCAATGTCACTTCACAGTTTCTTTTCGTGCTGTAGAAGATGAGCGGGGAAGCCTGAAATTAAGTACGTTCAAAGTTCTTGCGTTCCTACTCAACACACTGTTGACAAAAGAGAGACATTACATCAGACCCAGAGCTGGAGTGATTATTATCTTTCCCAGTGAAACCAGTCAGATCACACTAACTTTATAGACTTTGAAAGCGGTTGAGTCTATTCTACAGACCTTCTCCAGCGTTACTAGTATTGTTCTCTCTGGATACCATCTTATGTACACTTAGTTTGGAAATAACTTAGAATAACTTAAGTTTAATTGGAAGAGCAGCATGGTGGTCTTGCCTCCCATTCAGAAGGTTGAGAGTTCAATCCTGGCCATGGTGGATGTTTCTCTCTCTCAGGGAGCCAAGAGAAAAATCACCCGTGAACTCCTGCGAACTCAGGCAGGGCACCTGACCAGTAAACACTCAGCTTCCTTCACTTGCCGTGACTCTTACCCGAATTAAGGGGCTGCAGGGCCATAAAAAGAAAAGAAAAAGTTTGACTTTAGTTCTGAGTAGACATATGTACTATTAACCAGATGGAATAGCAGGATAGACATTTATAATGTTTGGGTTTGTTTGTTTTATTTACATCCCACCTTTATTATTTTTATAAATAACTCAGAGGAAAACGTACTTATTACTTCTTCCTCTTAATTTACCCACAACAGCTTGTGGGATGTTTTGGTTATGAGAGAATGACTGATCCAAGGTCACCCAGCTGGCTTTCATGGCTAGGGGGGGACTAGAACTCACAGTCTCCCAGTTTCCAGCCTGGTGCTAGAAATTTACTATTAACCCTGTCTGGCTCTCTAGGTGTTTTGTTTTTGGTCCCCCCGCCCCTCAGTTTGTACTCTAGGCAGCAAAAACCAAAATGAATTTTGGAAAATTCAAAATTAGACATATGACTTCAGGCTTCCTTTGGCCAGATCCCTGGAGGAGATATTGTCTCTACAAAGAGACAAGGCTTGTATTAATGCTCACCCTATAACTTTATTAATAAGTTAAGAGTGCACACGAAAGTTCAGCTAGACATAAACGTGTATGGAGTCGCGGTGGCGCAGTGGTGAGAATGCAGAGTGCAGGCTACTTCTGCTGATCATCGGCTGCCAGCAGTTTGGCAGATCAAATCTCACCAGGCTCAAGGTTGACTCAGCCTTCCATCCTTCCAAGCTCGGTAAAATGAGGACCCAGATTGTGGGGGCAATATGTTGACTCTGTAAAATCGCTTAGAGAGGGCTGTAAAATATACGCCTGCTATTGCTATATTGGACTCCACCTTACAAATAGAAACCATAATTTGTATTCTTCACTTGATATTTTTAGAGACAATATTGTCTTTTGTTTCATTCACTGGGCTTCATCTCAGATTTGCAAGTATTCATTAAACATTTATGAATAGAGTTGACTGACAATGATTAAAGTGCCATTAATCAGTATCAATCCTTAATCAGCACATCAATTTTCTCCAAGATGATCTGTCACCAACCCACTATTCAGGTTTTCTTTGTTTTCTTTTTCTTTTTTTAAAATTTTTTATTCAATAATACAAAACTAGACTTACATCACAAATAACATATATATTCACAAATGGGTTTCCCGATAGTTTCATGGTGATCTTAATCTACTTTCTCATAGTAGTATTCAGTATTCAGGTTTTCTAATGGTGCAATCACTACTGTAACTGAATTTACCCACCCTGGTATTGGTCATCCTCTTATTTTTTCTTTCACCTTTCCCAGCATCAGAAGAGCTGTGGTGGTGCAGTGGTTAGAACACAGTATTGCAGGCTAATTCTGCATTCCCACTGCCAGGAGTTCGATTCTGATCAGCTCAAGGTTAACTCAGCCTTTCGTCCTTCTGAGGTTGGTAAAATGGGGATCCAAATTGTTTGGGGCAATATACTAATGTAAACCGCTTAGGGAGGGATGTAAAACACTGTAAAGCAGTATATAAGTGCTATTGATATCAGAGGATCAGACCAGAGAGCTAATGTGTCCAAACTAGGATCATTTGAACCAGGTCATTTGAGCCTTGAGTGAGAATTCTGGGTTTATTTGTTTGAACATCAAGTTGTTTCCTTGGCTCTTCATGGTATTCTCAGGAACCTTCACTAATCACAAAGTGAAAAAAAAAACACCCTTTCTATCCTGCTTCTTCAGAATTTAACTTTTGCCCCTATAGAATGTCAGGAAAAGCATTTTAAAATTTAGAAAGAAACTTCATAGCATCTAATGTCTCTTCCAAGAGCCTAATTGCTACTCTACCAAGAAATACAGTCTGTGGTATATTTATTGATTCCTAGTTCCTTTACTTCTGATAGTCAATTGTAAAAGACAGAAACTATCCACCATTACAATATCTTCAGTTCTAAGGTTGGTTGATGCACTTGCTGTATTTAGTTTGGTCTTTATATTTAATCTTTACTAACGGTGCCAACTAAACTATTTTTTCTTTCTTATAAATAACAATAACGGGGACCTTGGAGGTGTTCTAGTGCAACTTTCTGCTCAAGCAGGAGACCTTATACCATTCTGGACAAATGGCTGTCCAATCTCCTCTTAAAAACCTCCAGTGATGCAACACTCACAACTTCTGGAGGCAAGCTGTTCCACTGATTAATTATTCTGATTGTTAGGAAATCTCTTAGTTCTAGGATGGATCTCTCTTTGATAGGTTTCCATCTGTAGTTTCATGTCCTGCTCTCAGGTGCTCTGGAGAATAGGTTGACACTCCCCCTCTTTATGACAGCTCCTCAAATATTGGAAGACTGATATCAAGTTACCCATAGACCTTCTTTGTGTTAGACTACACATACTCAATTCCTGAAACCGTTATATGTTTTAGCTTCCACTCCCCTAATCATCTTTCTTCTTACTCTATGTGCTGTTTCTAGAGTCTCAGCATCTTTTTTGGTGATCAAAACTGACACAGTATTCCAAGTGTGATCCTACTAGTGCAGTTAAAACATTACTGACCCTTCACATTATTTTGATATTATCCCTCTGTAGATGTAGTCTAGACTTACATTAGTGGTGAAATCCAATTTTTTTTACTACCAATCTGTGTGCGTGGCTTGGTAGGCATGGCTTGGCAGGCATGGCAGAGGAAGGATACTGCAAAATCTCCATTCCCACCCCACTCTGGGACCAGCCAGAAGTGGTATTTTCCGGTTCTCCGAACTACTAAAAATTTCCGCTACCAATTCTCCAGAACCTGTCAGAACCTGCTGAATTTCACCCCTGAATTACATTGACTTTTTTGGTGGTTGCAGCACATTGCTGGCTTATACTTAAGCAGTTGTCTATTAGAACTCCTAGTTCCTTCTCACATTTATGGCTGCTTAGCCAGGTACCACCTATTCTATACCCATGAATATGATTTTTCTTGCCTCAATGGTTTTCCCACCACTGAATTTCATTTTTATAGGGCCTAGAGTTAGTTTCATTGTTTCATTTTTCCAGCTCATTGGCATTTTCAGCTGTCTAGAACAGTGTGATTATTGAGTTACTTCCTCCAATTTTGAAACTGATCCTGCTTTTCTCCATATATGTTACACATGTAGTTTGAATAAATAAGGGAAGAGTATATATCTAAGATCTGCTCACTACAATACAAAAAGAATCCTGAGGAAATTAGAAAGACTGCAGGGAAGAGTAACAAAGATGATATGGGGCTTGGGGGCTAAAGAACGGTTAAAGAAACATGGTATGTTTAACTTAAAGAAGAAAAGGGAAAAGAGAAACGTGATAGCAGCCTTCCAATACACGAAGGGATGTCACAGAACAGAGAATGTGGGTTTATTCTCCCCAGCACCTGTGGGTAAGACAAGAGCAGTGAAACCTTTACAGTGAGAGAGTCAAACCTGAACTAAGGAGGGATTTCCTGAGTGTGAGAACTATTAAGCCATGGAACAGCCTCTTCCTGTATTTGAGGGTTTCATTACTAGAGGTTTTTTTTAGAAAAAAAGATTAAACATAATAAAATGAAGATTCCTAAAGTTGGCAAGACCTTCTAGATCCATTCCAACCCTATAATGGGATGGGATGGGACGGGATGGGACAGTGACAGATCAGAATAAATCTTTATTGACCAAGCATGGTTGGACACATGACAAATTTGTTTCCGGTGAATAAACTCAGTGTACATACAAACAACAAAGCATACCAATTTGAGTTTGATGTTGGACCTTCCTGAGTTCAGGAATCTTTTAGATTTCTGTTATTCTTTTATGTCTGTTTCCATCTTCGCTGTTCTTAAAGACTTCATTGTAATACTGTCTCCTTTTTTCTTCTAACACTTTTCTAAAAAAAATTGTTAAGTTATTTTCCAAGATCTTTGATTTTCTTGGCTTTGGCTTCTCTCTTAATCTTGGCAATTTCCACAATTGTTCTTCCATCTAGCTTGTTCTTTTTGCTTCTTGGTCTTTGGCAGTTGCTTTTCATTTTCAACCCTTACCAGCTTCTTTTATTCCGTTGTTCTCTTTGCCTGTCAACCAGATCCAGGACTTCAAAGCGATTTCTAACGTTCTCCTTGAGACTTTCAAGAAGAGATTAGACTGCCATTTGTCAGAAATGGTGTAGGGTCTCCTGCTTGAGCAGGGGGTTAGACTAGATGACCTACAAGGTCCCTTCCAACTCTGTTAATCTTTGAAAATAGTAAGTGTGTGCTCAAGATCATATTATAAAAGCTGGTTGGTTTTGTTGTTCTGCTTAGCTTGACTTGGAACTTGCACATGAGCAATTTTTGATCTGTTCCACAATCTTGAATTGAAAACTAAGCCTAACAATGATGTTTGTATGGGCAATTTTAGTGGGCAGAGCGCAGTGCCCATTTTGACTCCTACCCCGTTAGAATTTATTTAAAAAACAGATTTCTAGAGTTACTATCGTAGGCTTTAGAGTTGAGACGGGAGATCAGAACATACCTTCTGCTGAAATTGTGTAGCTTGAGGAAGGATAATTCTTTCCGGCACTTTCCCACAGAACACATTCAAATGAGTCACTGCCCAATTGAGAATGCACACATATTTTAGAATTACAGTTATGAATAAAAAGTGTGTTCAAATAAAAAACGCCTGAAGTCTGCATTCTTCCCTGTCTTCATTCTTAAGAGTATCTCCTCTTATGTTTTAAACCAAACACACAATGATAGGGTGACTTAGGTGTTTATCAACTTACAGTTCATTTGAATGTATCTTGAAAAACAGATTACACACTGACTGGCATTGTAATCCTGGGTTTTTCTAAAAAGAAACATGACTCAGTTTTTCCCTGATTTACAATTATAACCACTGCAGACTGAGATGTATATAAATCCTGTTGAAATTGACAGGCTTAAGCACATCTAGTGGGCTAACCTTGAGCTACATATCATGTCATTCTCCTTCTATACCAATGGTGTCCAACCTTGGCACTTGTGGACTTCAACTTCCTTGGCTGATTGAGATATTCTGGGAATTGAAGCCCACAAGTCTTAAAGTTGCCAATGTTGAAGACCACTGGCCTAGACTAGTGATGGCGAACCTTTTTTTGCTTTGGTGCCAAAACCTATAACGCAATGCCCTCCCCCAGTGCATGTGCGCACAACCACCTCCCCTGCGCTGCCCCCCCCGCACACACATTCGTGCAGGCCTCACTGAAGCCTCTGGACTTCCAATAGGTCCATTGGGCCGTTTTTCACCCTCCCCAGGCTCTGGAGGCTTTCCCGAAGCCTCGGAAAGGTGAAAAGGAGCTGACATAAGGCAACGCCTCGCGTGTCCTCAGATATGGCTTCACGTGCCACAGGTGGCTCGCGTGCCATAGGTTCGCCATCACAAGTCTAGACTATCAACTATGTTTTCCTTTTATGAGATGCACTGCTAGGGACAATTTATACCACTGCTATGGAAAATGAATACCATATCACTCTCAGCTGTGGCTCAGAGGCAAAGAAAGTTGAACAAAAGTGGTGGAAAGGAATAAGCTTGGTCCGGCCAGTCTAACGACAATATTTGTGTGGCCCACTGTTTAATACTCATCATCCCCTGGTCTTGCAGTTTTAGAAGGAAAATTAAAAGGAGGTCCACTAAAGCATTGGAGGATTTTTACTCTCCGGTGACTTTTACTCTGCTTGAAAAGCTGCAATGTATACATGATCCTTCTGATCTGATCTCTCTAAACTAAGTAGTCTAAACCTCTTCACAAAAATATAGTTTCCAATGCACTTTGTGAATGAGATTTTTTTTAAATTGAGTATAGGCATATTTCATATATATATATGTAGGACATAAGTTAAAGGAACTGATTTTGCATCAACGAGCGGCTGCTATTTACAATTAAGAAATAATGGATTAACTAGAGAGAGAGTAGGTTGTTTGTCTCTAAGTAGAGGGTAATGGATTGGATTATGATTGATTCCATGACTTTGCACTCAGGTGCTGCAACATAATGAGATTGGTCTGTAATTTTCAACTAGGTTGGGGTCACCCTTTTTGAAGATAGGGATGGCCATGGCTAGTGACCATAAGTTAGGCAAGGAGCTGGTTCTGAAGGATATTTCATAGATTATGCTAAGAGGTTCTGCTATGGTAGTTGAGACCTTTTAAAAGAAGTATGCACGTAATCCATCAGGGCCAATAGATAGAGATGGTTTTAGGTTGCGACTGCGTTTTCAACAGCATCTTCTGCAAAATCGACATGTAGTAGATTGTTGTAATTAGTTGTGGTACGATTGGGAAATGTGGGTCATGAGCTGTTGCTGTTTACAAAGACTGAACTGAAGAATGTGTTGACGAGGTTAGCCTTAACCGTTTCATCATTACAGTCTTTCCCATTTGGACCTTTTAGTGTTGGGATAGATCTTGAGTCTTTAAGTTTGCTGTTAGCAAAATTATAGAAGGATGGATTTTGTGCGTAGTAGTTTTTCCTCTTGTTTGCTATGATAACTGATGCATTCTGCCTTTATCTGTCTGCATAAGATTTTGTAGCGATTTTTGAAGTTTTGTTTTTGCGCCAAATAGGTTATCTTTTTGATTGAAGCTTCCTTATTGTTAGGGATAATTTGTTTTTCCTGGTTTTGGGTGTTATAAGTGGTATGTATAGTTTAATGATTCTTTTGACTTCGTGCAAAAAAATGTTATAATGGTCTTCAGCAGTTTTGCAGCCAGTGAACAGAGTTTCTAATCAAGGGATGAGAGGTTATCAGTTATGAGATCATAGTTGGCTTTTCTAAAATTATACTTTGGAATTTTGTCATTATGATCATCTTTGTAAGGACATACATTCAGACAAAAGTCAATCATGCTGTGGTCACTGTTGGAAAAGGGTTCATTTATTTGTAGACCATGGATTTAGTTTAAACTATTGCAGAAGATTTTATCAAGGCAGTTTTGAGTCTAGTGCTGTTTATTACTAGTTGATCCAATCCCAGATTAATAATGACATTGTACATGGCTGTATGTATTGGTTCTGTTGTACATTTGTTTAGGGTCCAATTAATAAGAGGTGGATTAATATCGCCAAGAAAGTGATGATATTATAGTGATATACTGCATGTGTATGTGTGTATATGTATGTACACACACACATGCACACACGTGTGCGCACACACACACATAAAGGCATCTTTATATATATATATATATGTGTGTGTGTGTGTGTGTGTGTGAAGATGCATTTTGAAAGGGATTTGTCTGCTAAATTTCCAGACCAAATTGCTATTTAAAGAAAATAACATTGAGGAATATGGTTGGAAGACTGTGGAGAGAACAACTTTTTTGAGGGGCTCTGGACTTCATTGTCCTGATAGTTTTGGAAAAAAGGTTTTATCAGCTTTTGCAATAATGCTTTTACTTCAGGCAAGAGTTGGAGAAACTGCTTCCATCTCTTGGACCAAATTCCTTCAAAGGGAATTATGTCAGGAAGAACATGTCAGTAATGTGTAGGATCTAAACTAAAAATGGACCAGGCACAAGACCTCCTCCCCCTCTTCATTTCACTCAGCCGGGTCAAAATCAGCTCCAGCATCATTCTTGGCAAGAACATAGAAGTAGTTTCTCATTTTCTTCTAGTACATATAATTCAGCTTCCCAGTCTAGCTTATAGCCCTGGGATTTCCTGGTAGTTCCCCAGCCAAGAATTAACCAGATCCGACCTGCTTAGCTTTTGGAGATCAGCCAAAGTTGACTAGGAACTATAAGCAGAGACAAAATACTCCTCCCAGAGATCTGAACAAATTAGACTGAGGGCCACATGCTATTATATCTCTGAAATCCCAACAGCTGGCATGGGGAGATAGTAACCCAGTAGCAACAGTGAGCTGCTGAGAATATTTCATTTAGCTACTGAGAACTAATGAGGAGGGATGAAAGCATATGGACAAGTAGCAGCAGGTAAGGTGGTACATTTGAAAGTTAAGAGGATTCTAATTATTGATTGGCAATGAAGCAGAGAAGGAAAAGTTGTCAACCAATCCACTATTGAAAAGGAGATGTGATGATGTCACAGTATCTTACTATCTATTGATCTTACTTTGTGATATCCCTGAAATTAAGAAAGGGTGAAGAGCTAGGGTAGGGCTTCTGCTAATGACCACATCTTTTCTGTGAAAACTACATAAATTGATAGATAGGATCATTCATTCATTCATTCATTCATTCATTCATTGTAAAATGAATTCTGAAAATTGACATAAAATAATTAATTTTAAAATCTTACTATTTATTTGAACTTTTGAACTTTAAGTTTTGGGTCCCATATACATCATTTGGAGTGTCACCAATGCCTTGATACCAATAGGCAACATGCTCACAACAAATGCTTATAGTTTCCCATATTCCACCGTGTAGCAATAGGGAAAAGAAAGATATTACCAAATCAACCTTAAATAGACAAGAGATTTTTCTGCTAACTATCTTTTCCTTTTCCTTTTCCTTTCAAAGGGGACCCTGTCTCTGTCAGCAAATTTAGAGAGTCCTTTCCCTTCCCCCCTTTCTGGGTCCCTTACTTTTTCCATTACAAAGAAATGATTTTATCCTGCTGTGTAATTAATATGCACATACAGTGCTGCAAACATTTCTTCCAGACTGCTTATTCTGTAGGCAAATTACAGGAAACCCTAGACAATACACCTGGGATTCCTGCAGTTTGAAATTAGAATACAAACTCTTCTCTTCTTCCCAGCTCCTCCTACTTGTCCCCCTTCCTTTCCTTTCCTGATCTCAAACTCTTTTCTCATCATAGTTAACAGCATCAATTAGCTTAGCAGAATTTACAACTAACTAATGGCATTTTAGTGGCCTCTTTCTCTTCCCCTTTGCTTCCTGATAATGCAACCACTTGATTTTTTAAACTGCCTTGAGGAAGGAACCTTTTCTTCTCAACTGTCAAAGCCTAAGAATTCTGTAACTAGCATATGTTTGCACGCTATGATGCTGCTCTAATATTAATCACAGTTATTATTCTCTCTATTTACCTCCTACTTTATGGATAAGGAAAGGGCAAAGCAAATACTGGCCAGCTTCCTTTCTTTCTCACACTGGCACAGACCCTGGATGGAGGAACACTTTATTTGCTGCTATCTTCAATCAATGCTGATGGATTATCTGTGAAGGGTAAACAAGGTCTTGTGATGCCACCTCTTAATCTTCAGTGACTCTTCTGGATGTCACCCAACTTCTCTCTTCAGCAGTGTTCTCTGAAAGTTGTCCTTGAATTAATAAGCTTTCAGTGTCAAAGCACTGCCCAGTCCAATTTAGATTAATCAACACACATTTGTCTTTACTTAAATAAGAAATCTTCAACAGCAGCCACTAACTAGGTCCCTCAATGTGGCTTTCGCCATTACACTCCTTCCATCAAAGTTTTCCTTTCAGCTCTTCTACGCAGAGTCTTTTTAGTTGTTTAAGGGTCCATGTCTGATGCCAACAAAATGTGACTTTTTCTATTCTCTCAAATTCTATTATCACCTAAGAGAAAGGAGATTCCACCACTTCTTCTGTAGTCTTGTCCCCACTTAATGTATAAACACCTATGGCAAAAACACATCCTGCCAAAATCTTTTTTTTCCTGTGCTTCCATTACATTGCTTTTTCTCGTCATCAGTATATCAGGAAGACCAATGCAAAGGGCTTATATTGCCCTTGGTTGTACCAGTGGTGGGATTAAAAAATTTTTTTACTACCGGTTCTGTGGGCATGATTTGATGGGCGTGGTGTGGCTTGGTGAGTGAAGCAAGGGAAAAATACTGTAAAATCTTCATTCCCTCCCCATTTCAGGGGAAGGATACTGCAAAATCCCCATTTCCTCCTGATCATCTGGGACTCGGGAGGCAGAGAATAGATGGGAGCAGGGCCAATCAGAGGTGGTATTTACCGGTTCTCCAAACTACTTAAACTTTCTGCTACCGGTTCTCTGAAGTACTCAAAATTTCCACTACGGGTTCTCCAGAACTGTTCAGAATCTGCTGAACCCCACCTCTGAGTTAACCTCAAGATTTGTAAAATCAGTTAGGACTTCATCATTTGTTACATTGGTGGGAAGTCAGGTGAGTGGAGTAACTGGGAATTAGAATGGGGCAATCAAGACAGGATAGAGAGCAGACATGGGGATAGCAAATTTCATGTGTGTTTGTGTGTGTGCTACATTGATGCAGTTAATGAGGTCTTTCCCTGCTATTGAGTTATTATTGAGTTATTCTGCTTTTTACACGTCCTCAATTCAGGAATATATATATATATATATATATATATGATGAGTAAAAAAGCAGAATAACTCAATATCGGGGAAAGACCTCATTAGTTGCATCAATATAGCAATTTCACAAAGAAACACCTTTTTCTGTCAAAGGTCTACAGTACTTTGTGTTTTCCGAGGCTAAGTGGCAATAGTACAGTAGCAAGCTAAGTAGGTGTGCTGCATTCATGATTGAT
Organism: Pseudoxenodon macrops; assembly: GCA_032467955.1. NCBI lineage: Eukaryota > Metazoa > Chordata > Lepidosauria > Squamata > Pseudoxenodontidae > Pseudoxenodon > Pseudoxenodon macrops. Next base: position 345,025 of record JANHFT010006523.1, read on the forward strand.
TCTAGTCCTTTCTTCTTTAAGGAGGAAGTAGATAAACCTACCAAAGCTGTACCCAGACAACAAAAGATTATTTTTATAACCAAGGATGAAAATCAGCAGTAACTAAACACCAACATATTCTTTAAAATCCAGAAAGTGCAGAGGACTAAACTATTATTCCCATTATTACTACTCTATTACATTTATAACTTCCTTCCCTAGAAATCCAGGTTGCTGTACACCATGGGCCTCCCATCATTTTATTATTTCCATAAAAATAACCTATACAATTATTTTAAATTAAATGTGTTGTTGTTGGTTTGTGTTTTCTCTCTGACACTGAAATGGAAAAGTCCTTATATCAAACCTACTCCCAGTGTGCATGTTCACCTGTGAAATCATCTGTATTAAACAATGGAATGGTTGACAAATTCTAATGTTAATGTATGGATGTCCAATAACTTTATGATGGTATTATGCTTAAACAGGTAAATACAGTAGGTGATGAAAATACTAATGCTTCAGTGCCCTTGTTCTTCCTACTTTACCTCTGAATGTCTGGGCTTCACCCAGAATTCATTCAGACATGAGTATTTGTGCTGTTGGGAGCCTTATTTATCAAGGTATTTTGCTGTCACAGAAGCTTCTACTAGTCTTCGATAGAAAGTGAACAGAAGCAGGATTTTAAGGAACAGCAGAGCTAGTGCACATAGTGAAGAGATAGGGGAAAACATGTGCCCATTATTACTATATGTAGCTATTGTCTCTTCAGAAAAAAAAAATGCTTGCATGGCCTAACCAGAATCAGAACTGAATAAAAATTCTATGTTCGGAGTTAAAATACCTCTGAAAATCACTTTTTGTGAAGTAGTTAAATGGGAAGAGCCTCTGTCTTCATCCTTAGTTTTCCCTCAGGAAGCAGGATACTGGGTCTAGTACACTTGTTCCTGCTCTACAGACTGCAGAAGTCTAACTTCTGTAATTGTTTATGTGCTTAGTGCAAAAGAAACAGGAGGGGGAGAAAAACCCAAAACTGTTTGCATTATGTCTTTTTCTTTAGCAAATATTGCAGCTGGCAAGAAGGGCACCACTGTTTTAGGAGATGCTATCTTCATAGCGCTCTCAGCTTGAGAGCAGGCTGTTGACAGCTGTGTGGCGAACAGCTTCACAAGAGCATTCTGCCAAGAATAATCACATCCCCAGAGGTGAGAGAGGTAATTCATGCTCTAGGAAGGTTTTTCTTGTCCTTTATTTGTTCTCTTAAACTGGGGCCAGTAGCGGCTTATTTCAAAGTATCGGAAATGGGCAAATGCAGTAAGGAACAGGAAGAGTCATTTTCTTCAGTAAACAAAACAATACTTAGAAACAAAAGGTGGGCCGAATAAGAAGACAAAAAAGAACTTATACCAAAGGACACCCTAACATAGTCTTTTACATTGTATATGAAACTGGTGGTTATAGGAAATAGTGTCTCGGATATTGTCAGAACTCACATTTCTGGGCATGTGAAAAAATTCCTTTCAGTGTCACTGTGTTCACTTCAAATCTATTGTAATAATTGTGCCTCCATCAAGTCTTTCTTGGCTTATATCTGGAAGCAAGATGGAGATTTGTTTTGTTGTATTGAAACGGTAATGCTATATTACTATAAGGCCTATGAAGTAATAAAAAGCTAATGATTGGAGAAATCCCAATAATCTGAAATATCCCTGTAGCTGGGGCTAAAAATCCATAGAATGCTTTAAGGTTTATTTATAAAGTGCTAAATTATGTAGTGTTTCAGGGATTTCCAAAAATCATGTAGTGATGTACAGTATCTTGATAGACTCATGGTCTGAAACTATATCATGTGGCTTCTTTAACAAAGGCTATCCAGCAGCCAGTCCCAACAGAACTGCGAAGACTTGAAATTCTGTAGTTGAATTAGCACTGGGAAATAAAGCTTGGCATACTCTCTTAAATGGGATAGACGTTATGCAGATGCAGAGAACATAGACACATCACTGGTTAACTATTAGACCCATAGTGTAAATGGGACAATAAGCATGAAATGGAAAGCTAATTAATACAGCTAGGTAGTGTTAAGATGGCCACCTGGAAATATCTAAACTAATGAATATATTGTAAGAGGCTGTTAAAATAAACATAGATATATAATTTTAATTGGCATTTCATTGAAAATTTATCCCAAAGAAGGATATAATTTTTAAAAAATAAGAAAATCTTAAAGAATTTTACACATTTAAAATAAACCCTCCCAAAAGTTTTAATTCCATGAAAGTGATACGTATTGAATCTCCTTCCCTTTTTGTTCCCTCTTTGTTTTTGAAGTGCAAAAAAAATGCTACGTGGCCAGATGCTTCATAAGCAGATGCTGGGAAATCCTTGGGAGAAAGCGGAGAGAGAAACCTTGTTCAGGTGATCATTTTTCTGTTAGAATTCAACAATCAAGCAGGAGGTGGTAAGCATCTTCTCATCTTTGTTGAACTGTGACATCAGTGAATCCCTCTCTGCTTGGATGATGGCTGCTCGGTGACATCAAAGTCTAACTTAGAAGCAAATGGGGCTACTCACTGAACTTCATATGTCAAATTCTTCATAGGCACATACTGCCCGAATAGAATTCCAGTCTTTCTCAAAACATGCCACTGTTTTAGAGGCCTATCTGGTCTGTGTCCAAAGAAGCCCAAGGAGCTGCTGATACAGTTCTATAGAGGAATTATTGCGTTTGGTCATTTGCACCTCCATAACTGTCTGGTTTGGTTCTGCAATCCAACAAGTCGGATTCAGACTTCAGAGAATAATCAGAACTGCAGAAAAAATAATTACTGCCAACTTGCCTTCCATTGAGGACCTGTACACTGC
>JANHFT010006525.1:21992-31994 GCA_032467955.1 Pseudoxenodon macrops
TGTTTTCTTGTTTTCGTCCCCAAAAACTAGGTGCGTCTTATACTTCGGTGCGTCTTATACTCCGAAAAATACGGTACATACCTATATATATTACCCTTTATTGTAACATCTTAATTTACTTTTACATTCTTATTCTTTCCTTCTATCTTCTAACCAGTTATACCATGTGTCTCAAATCAAATAGTATTCCGTTTCACCTCTGGTCAAAGATAAGAAATTGGCTAGAGGAAATTACTAAACAACAAATAGATCTAATACCAGAACTATTCTTTTTAGGTATATTAAGGGGAAATTATAGTAAAAAACTCATTATATCATATTACACATTAATAACAGGAGCTAGAATCATCTATGCACAATACTGGAAAAACAATAGTACTCCTCTGATGAAATGGTAATTAAAAAAGTGTTAGAATGTGCGGAGATGGATTGGAACTGCCCTTTAATACAATATTAATGCTCTAGAAGCAGGATTGGTGGTGATACAACAGGTTTTCTTTATTATCCCACCTTCACTATTTTTATAAATAATTCAAGGTGGCAAAATATCTAACACTCCTTCCCCTTCTATTTCCTCCACAACAACAGCCCATATGGTGAGTTGGGGTGAGAGAGTGACTGAGTCAAAGTGACCCAGCTGTCTTTTCATGACTAAAGCGGGACTAGCAAGTCTCCTGGTTTCTAGCCTGGCACCTTAACCATTCACTGTAGGATGAGGTTGCCAGTCAAATCAATCAATCAAAATTCATGGTCCAGATTTTTTAAAAGGAGCATACAATATAATAGCTATTTAAAAAAAAACAATTGTGGAAAAAATCCTAGAAAAATTAGCATCTAAAAATTAATAGCATGAGGGAAGAACCATATAGTTTCTAACAACTTTAGCTATTGATAAGAATTCTGCAACCTTCTTAAAGGTTATGGAAAATAACCTTAAAGCAAATTATGGAAATTTCAAATTTTCTTAGCATTATTTATTTACCTATCTAATTTATAGAACCGCCCATCAAGAGTAAGAGACTCTAGGCGGCATCCAACAAACCTAAAACAAACATCTAAAAATCATTATCATTAACAAATAGTTTTTTAAGAATCATTCTAGCTAATATTTTATATGCTTTTGTGATACACGTTTCACAGAAGAGTGAAAAATTCTGCATTAGTCAGATCAAGTATATAATTACAGTGAATACTCCAAGGCAACAATATGGTTCATTATCTGCTTAAAAAAAACTTATTTTGTCCTTCAGTAGGATTTGTGAATGGGAGACAATGGCTTACTTAGTCACTGTGTTCTACCCATGTAGCTGCATGAATCCAACTTTACAATGCTGCAAGAAATTCAAGTGAAAACCTACTCATTTTGCACATAAAAAATTAGCTACAGCACTTTAAAGGGATCGGCTCCTACTAGAGAATGGAATACTGCATTAGACAGGGAAAAAATGACAGATGCAATGTAATCACCCTCTCATGTTGATGAGTACATATTGAGTGAGATCCAGGTTATGCTGTCCTGTTATTTCCAAATACTGGGATATCCAACACTACCAAATATTTCCAGGGGATCGCTTTTGGAACCTAAGGCTAAGGCATCCAATTTTGTCAGCTTTCCCCTCTGCCAGGGCAAGTTTCGAAAAGAGATTTAACAAAATACAAGATGTGGTGAAAAGCTTTCTAAGAGCTCAGATTTTTCTAAGCATTGTCAGAGAACTCTTGGAAATTGCATGATCTTCCTTTAGGAATTATCCAAGAAAGCCTGGTGCACTAATGAAACGGATCAAACCATTAATCCCATTTTAGTTCCAGCAGAAATAATTCAAGGACAGAGTTTTTAATGATTAAACCGTACATGCCTAAATCAATGTAGCAATCACACTTGCATAGATAAACAGTCAAAAATTTGGAAAGTTAGTACTTCAAGATTTTCAGACTGAGAATATTATTTTTTTAGCTTCTAATAACAAAACAAACTTTACTATAAAGGTGATTTTCTTCTCGTGTTAGAAGAAAAATATTTGTTATAACACTTTTTAGAAACTAAAGTTATTCATGATTACTATATATATGAGCATATATGATGACCACAAATGTTTTCCATCTTAGATATTATGGTACATTCTAGTTGTGTCCAACTTGGCATAATAAAATGATACATGATCTGGTATCTAGGATTACTCTCTGACTGCAAACTACTGAAAACAACTTCTTTGTAACAAGTGATGACACTTGGGTGAGCCAGGAATTCTTACGTGTTCCAGAGCAAGATGTCTTATGTACTAACTAAAATATAAATAGACTGTTTTTCAGTGAATGCAACCTTTCTGTTCCTATTACATCAGAGTGTTTTTCTCCTTAGACTGCAACCCTAAAAGTTCACAAAATAAGATTGATGTATCTTAATTTAAATGCAGCAGATCTTGCCATTTTTATCTCTACACGTATTTGTTTCTTATTGTTGAAGCTCTGTACATCTGCTTCCAAAATATCATGTCCCACAAAACATGTTACAGTTATTGAACACTGTTTCTGTCTCTGGGTTTCATATTACAGTGGTAATCCAGGAACATTCCCTTCAATCTGAGCATACAGTTGGTTGCCAGAACAGCTGCAAGTGGACAAGTGGCTCTTTTACACCAGCATTAAGCATCAGTAATTAATGAGTTTCAGCTGGACGACGTTTTACACTGCATTGCACAGTAATTTAAATGGCTCACCCAAGTCCATTTCTAGTCTAAAATGGGTTGTGATCCAAGCACAGAAAATTTAGGTTCTGTTCCATGTTTAAAATATAAATTTCACTTACTGCATGCCAAGTAGATCCAGCAGTGAGTTCAGATTTTTCCAGCAAAAGTACATCCTTCATGCCAGCCTTGGCCAAATGATAGGCAAGACTGACACCAACACAACCACCTCCAATAATTACAATTTCTGCTGTATCTTTCCACTTTGCTTCCACGGAAGATGGCTTTTGTTCCCTGGGGGGAAAATGATGGATGCTTCTAATTCCTGCATACATACTTATACTTACTGTAAAACACAATATCAACTGTTCTTTAAATACTCTTTTTATTAACAATTAGGTTGTAGGACATTAATAGAATTTTGAGCTACATAGATGAAAATGATGAGCACTAACTGGCATTTTTAGATCAAACATTAGGATCAAAGAATTAAGAATGGCATGGGGAATTATTTCTTAGTTTCTTTATTGTTGTTGAGCTAGACAGAATCTTGCCAGACGAAAGCAATCATCTGCATAACTAAATACACTGAAAGAGGGCAGGGTTCCATCTTTGCTCTCTTTCTGTCTACCAGACATTTTTGCTAGTATCCTTTTGTGGAGATTCCAAAATGGGTAGATAGCATATCAACAGTGATTCTAGACTATGACTCCCAATCAACTGAGCATTCATGCAACTTGAGAACTTCAACACTACTTCTGAGCTTTGTTTAATTGTGTAATGACATTTGTACATCTTTTACTGTGCCAACATGGTGTTTAATTATAATATGCCAAAGAAGGTTCCAAGATATAGTTTAATCATTCTTCTTTAATGGATTTTTCTGTAATAAGAACAAAAATAGAAGAACAAAAATATAAACAAGTTACAAATGATAGACTACATAATAAGTCTCCTATTTTAAAAAAATATTTATAAGGCAGATCACGCACAAGAGGCTAATCCGGCGGCACCTCAAATGGACCTTTGTGAATGGCTCATCTATATTCTGTTGGATTCCAAACATAAATTATAGGTAAGGAAGGAGTAACATCTCATTTTCACCAACACACCCAAATACAGGTACCGTAGTCCTCAATTTACATAATTAAGCCCAAAATTTATGTTGATAAGCAAAACAGTTAAGTGAGTTTTACTCCATTTTATGATCTTTGTTGCTATAGTTGTTAAGTGAGTCCCTGCAGTTGTTAAATTAGTAACATAGTTAAGTGAATCAGGTTTTCCCATTGACTTTGCTTGTCAGAAAGCCACAAAGGGTGATCACATGACCCTGCAACTATCATAGGTATGAACCAGTTGCCAAGCATCTGAATTTTGAATATGTGACCATGGGGATGTTACAACAGTCTTAAGTGTGAAAACGGGTCATAACTCACTTTTTTCAGTGTCGTCGTAACTTTGAAAGGTCACTAAATGAACGCAACAGTGAAGAACTACTTGTAATTATCCAAGAAGCCAATTGAGTTATTCTAAAATGCTGCGGAGTAGTTTACAAACAGACCAATGAATGAACTGTGTTCATTTCATGTTAAATATACCAGAAATAGGTTTATGAATTGACTTTCCATAACATTTAACAGTCAGTTACAGTTTAATGCTTGCATTTGCACAATGTACTGAGTTTAATGTTTTAACTTTGCTTCTTTTTATTACTTACCCTGTTAGGCAACTTACTTGACTTCTTGGTTAACTTATAATTTAATATATTGTGCAATACAAGAAAATAGATTACAGTACAGTAATTCCATAACCAAGTTAAGTGTGCTGTACAAGCACAGGGATAAAATTCAAGGATATTTCCAGTTATATCATTCATTGTGCAATTATTTTGTCATTTCACTGAATATCTACATTTCATCATACTCAACTCATTGATCTATATTTTCTGCTTCTCCATTCTTTCTACAATAACAAAAATCCACTGAAAAATAAAAGGTGAAATAACTGCAATGTGTCTTTGACTGGCACAATTAGCCATATTTTTTTTGAAGGATCCAACCAGGCATGCATTAGGAATGAAATGTATACACGCCTAAATATTATGAGGTGAGCCATTGTCATTAGATCAGGGACAGCTTAGTTCAACTTTGTGCTTGGCAACAAGGCCTCTTGAGTGTCTTTTTGTTCAAAAATTAAAGAAGAATGCAGTTACCCCTTCAATATCTTTGGAGGAAGGGTAGAATAAAATGCAAATAAATAAATATTGGGTCTGCTGTTATCTAGACTCTGGCCAAAAGTAACACACATGCAATCCTCCCCTTCCTGTGCTTATCAATATTGTAACATTTAAGTTATTTTAATGTCCTGGAATATCTAGGAATGGGGGATTTAAGAGCTGTGTATCGCCTCACTCTATGGGCAGCCCACAGGAGCGGGGCGGGGTAAGTATCTGCGCAAAGCACGCCGCAAACTACAATGCCCATGCAGAGGCCAAAACTATATTTGTAAACTACCCTCGTTCTTGTACTGTCTGAAAAAGAGACGCAAAAATACCCAGCTAACAATACAAGGGAGAGCTGAAGCCGGACTCACCACCTGTCAGTGGTCGGGCTGCAAGCAAAACCTCGAGAAGAAGATAGGAAAAAGGCGGGCTGTTTAGCTCGCAGTTTAACTGACAGCAATCTCCGCGTTCCCCGGATCATAGCTTCCCCCTCGAAGACGCTAGTACAAGTAGTGGATGGCAACGGGCACAAAGATCCCCCCGATCTCCCTTTCAAACCAAGCAATTGAGTAAACTTCGAGTTTCCAGAGTTGGCAGACTAAGCGGAGGGGCCCGGAACCGCCCGTCGCAGGCGATAGGCGGAATCAGCCTCCTTAGAGACCCTCCTTGGAGGGAGGAGACAGTCTCCGAATGGTCTCGTCCCGCGACACTCCTGGGAGTCCGTCCAAGAGGTTGCAGTGGGAAATCGGGGGGTGAGGAGTAGGAGGGGGAAAATGGGGCTATTTTAGGGGCCGAAAAAGAGCGGCTGGCTCGGGAAGCAGAAATGCAGCAGGAATCTTGGGGTCGCCTGATATTTACTCTGATAACGGTATAAATACGCGATTGGGTTTGCCATTGAAAGCCCGGTGCGTAGGTTTCTGGCTGGGTTTAGAAAAATCATTTAACTTGGCTTTCCGGGAAAGTTTAGAGAAAAAGATTGCAGCCAAACAGGACTCACTAAATCTTCAGTCTTTTTTTTTTTTTTACTAGTGTAGAAATGAGTGTACATTCAAAGTGACAATAAAGTTATTCTAAGTCTACTAATAGGCCCACTGTTTTTAAACCCCGACCATAGTACACGTGGGCTGCTTAAAACAGGGTGCGGAGAAACATAGGGTGGTATCTCCACCAAAGCGTACACACATGCACACACGTGTCTATGTATTGGTCAATGGTGGAAATCATAGCGCGTTACATCCGGTCTCTCGGTGGAAGAAATGCTTTAATACGCCCTTTGCCCATCTGGCATCATCCAAAAGTTGGTAGTACGATTCCCAAGGCCCTGTACGTCGTCTGGGAACGAGGAGGTGGTAGTTGCCAATGATGGCAGCTGTGGTCAACGCGTTCCAAAAAATATTAGATTTAGGAAAAGCTGCTCCAAAACGTCCCTTTCATTTTTGCTTATTTCTGAGATACACATTCTGGGTATGCGTGTACAAATAATAAGAGGCTTTATTCAGTCGTGCGAGAAGGGCGCCTGGCAGTCGAGGTGGTGGATGATCTTGGCGGCAGGAGATCAGAAAGGGGAGTACCGAAATCACCCGGTCTGTAACGAACCCTCAGACCTCTCCCAATCCGCCCCGGGCTCCGAATCCGCCCACCTCAGCCTCCAGCCTATAAAATGTGAGGTTGGCGGGTTGTGCTTACCCTGCTTTGTTAAGGGAGAGTTGTGACGAGGAGAAGTGCGGCCAGCGGGAATACTTCGTCATGGCACCTATTGGAGGGAGCTCTAAAGGAAAGAAGGTAAAAAGAACAAGGGCCCGTTAGGGACGCATTTGTCTATTCTCTTTTGCAGGGAACGGAAAAGCAAGGGAAGTGTCCCTCTTGGTTGGCGAGGTTGCATATTAATAACCACAAAATATTATTCCTCTCCTGCGAGGCCCGTTGGGAGGCTCTTGCAAACTTCTGGGAATTGGAAGAATAGAAGCGGTGGTGAGGAATGGTTTCGACTGGTTAGAAGAAGAAAACACCAACCATGAATTGAGACAAATGAAATGAATGCCAACTATCTTTTCTCACTTGGCACTTTTGCTGCAATTTTTACTGCTACGTTTAGATCAGGGTACATAAACCTTGTTCCGATATTCTTTGTTCTGATTATTCTTTTGTAATATTGTTTATTTTGTGGTGTATATAACTCGATTCAAACTTTTATTGTCAGAGTGCAACATGTGTACAATGAGATTGGCTGAGCCTTCCTTCGTACACCGTTTTCTTGTATACTATTTATAGAGGTTAATGTGGTCTGATTTAATTGACGGCAGAAATAGCTACCCAATTGTATTTCCTGTATTTGGGGAAAGATAGTTATACACACTTTCCATAGTTCTAATTTATGCCTCCACAGATTTATGACATAGTAGTCCCATTCTGGGACAATCAGGATTCCGGATAAAGCTGGTTCAGTCAAGACTGACAGCTGAATCACAAGTTCCATATACTGAAATACATATTTGTAAATGCAAAAATTGGAATGTTTGTCCTTTTAGAGAGATGCATTGTTGACTACTTTAAAATCGCACAACATGTAAATAAAAATATTTTTTTCTGTTCTGAGTAGAATTTATAAGAAAAGTTATATGAGCTAAAGGACAGAACTGACTATCCTTTTACTCGTTATGAAGTGATAAATTTAAATGAAAGTCACTGAAGAAAACCTAGAAGGATTATTTGATATAATCAATGCAACTTTTTAATAGTACAAAAAACCAAATTTTTGTAAGAGTATTGGAATCATTAGTAAAATTTATGTCAGTTGAAAGTTAATAAAACCAGAGGGTTAACAATTAGCATTAACTAACTTCCTTCATCAGAATAATTAATTTCATCATATATAACAGAAATTATTTGGTCACTTTTTGATTAATGTATTTCGATGGTGTTTGCGTGAGATCCGATTCATATTGTTTTCATTTGGGAATCAGTTTTAGAAGTTTGATCTGAATCTCCTGGAAAAAGAAGCTAAAAGGTATACATAGAGAGAAAGAAACATTTAAGAACAATTGAATCTGATAGTAAACAGCAAAGTTCTGCAGCTACAAAAAGTAACAGGACAGCTGTCATAGCTTATGAGCATGATATAGAGGCTAAATAATCCCAGTGGTATTTTGCCATTCTTTTGAGAATAATTCAATATATATTTTAGGAAAATATAACTTCAGAAAGCAGACCAGGTACTTCTCTTACTGAAGGGTAGGAAAAACACCAAGAAGCCATTTCAGCCTACTAATGATCATGATCATTTTGCTCATAGTAGATTTTATACTCCATTCCTAGTATCTTCAGGAAGAGTTGAAAAAGACCGCTAGCTGAAATCCATTGCTGTAGAGCAGTGGCCCCCAACCTTTTCGGTACAAGGGACTGGTTCCGTTGAGAGAAGCTTTTGCATGAACCGGAAGGGGTGTGGTTTCGCATGCTGCCTGTAGGCCATGGATGGGGCTTCGCTTGTTTGCGCAGACCAGTTTCTGGCATGCCGCAGCCCAGTGCTCATCCGGGGTTGGGGATCCCTGCTCTGGAGTAGACATTCATGACCTACATGTACCCTTGCCTGGTTCAGTATATACCGGTAGCTTTCGATAAGTTCCTATGTCATTTTATATCTAGTTAAAGAAAACTTGTAAACAATCCATCTGTTTTGGTCTTTTTCTGCACACAAAATAAAGTGTTTCTCCCTTTAGAATGATAATAACTCACATTAATGTTTGGCACACAGGGTAGTAGGTATGTTTGTGCTGAAATAGTTCCTCTGACTAGGAAAATTCCAAGAATCTTTATTATAACTAAAATACTCTGGAACACTTAGCAGCGTTCCTGTAATCCTATTAGGCAAAGTTATTCTGTACCACCCACTTTCTTTGGTTAAGAAGGCGTTACCACTTTAAACTACCAAAGTATAAATACTGAAATCATGTAATCAGTTGATGATTCCACTTCCTTTTATATCTAATTTCATCCTTACACTTTTGCAGACATAGTAAACATTTCTTACTGAATAGTACAGCAGTTTTAAGTCCAGAACAAATTTAAATTCTGACTCCATATGTTGACTGTTAAAGTCTTCTCTAAATATTCTGGAATTGTGTATTGCCAAACAGAGTACAAAGTTCACATTAAAAAGACAATTTTCCTATAGTTCCTTTAGTTTTTGCTGTAGAATAGTATAATTGTAGAATACAAAACCTAGTGGGCTTTTTAGCTTTTGTACCCATGCACTGAAGGGGATAAATAATGTATAAAGAACATATACGGTAGTTGGCAACTATGCTTATAAGGGTTGATACCCAATAAGTGGCTGAAGTACAAAGAGAGATTTAAATGGATATGTTGGAAATATTTTAGTAGATATTTTCTATTTAACAAACTTGTTCATAAAAATGCTAAATATGTTAGAATATTGAATGTCAATACTTAATAATTATTAGTATCTGATAACCTCTGCTTTGGTGACAATAATCCATGGACTGATTGGAGAGGAATATGAATTTCTTTAGATTTTTATCCTGCCTTTAAAAAATAAATACAACTCAAAGTGGCAAAGCATCCTCCTCCTATTTTCCCCATAACAACTCTATGAACCACAGTGACACAGTGGTTAGAATACAGTACTGCAGGCTATCCTGCTGTCTGCCGGCTGCCTGCAATTTGGCAGATCGAATTTCACCAGGTTTAAGGTTGAACCAGCCTTCTATCCTTCTGAGGTGGGTAAAATGAGAATCCAGATTGTTCGGGGTAGTTTGCTGACTCTGTAAACCGCTTACAGAAGGCTGTAAAGCACTGTGAAGTGATTAGGTGCATTGGGCTGTGACTGGCTGAAGGTCACCCAGTTTGTTTTTCCTGCCCAAGGTGGGACTAGAACTCACAGTCTCCTGGTTTCTAGGCAAACACCTTAACCACTATACTAAATTGGCTTTCCTATATTAGTTACTATATGAATTAGTTGGTCTATAGAGCAAATGTATACTATTGTTTGATATTACAGTTACATTACTATTACTATTAGACTTCTCATTATTCCTATCACCATCTCCTCCCACTTACGACTGCAGGACTGTAACTTGT
>JANHFT010006525.1:32094-53195 GCA_032467955.1 Pseudoxenodon macrops
GACAAATTCCTTGTGTGTCCAATCACACTTGGCCAATAAAGAATTCTATTCTATTCTATTCTATACAGGTGGTCTTTGACTTATGAGTATACAGGTAATCCTGGAGGTATGACAGATCAATAATAACTATTCAAACAGACACCCCCCCCAAAAAAAACACTATATATAACCCTGTTTCAAAGTTAAGAATTGTACAGAAGCCACCAAATCATTTGCTCTTATGTAGAATTCTTAAATTTGGAGAGCCGCTGCAGCATGCCCACCTATCTATTCCATGCCCCTCCCATGTACTGGGTCCCCAAAGCACTGGGGCTGCTTTGCCCCCCACTGGATTCCAAACAGCTCTCTTCCACCTCTCAAAATTCATTGCTTACCTGTTGAAGATGTGCAAAATTCAGGAGGCTGGGAGGGAGCAGACCACATACTGTCAAACCTGTGCTGATACTGGACAAAGTAACTTCATTGTCAGCAGACCCATGTCAGGTTACAAAATCCAGGCTTTTCTATCCAGCACGAGGAGGAAACATTTTTGTGTTTTGTGGAGTAACTTAGCAAAGCAGATTCTTTCAAAGCTGCTTGCTTTGAAAAGTCCATCATATCTTCGAATAGTTGCTAAGAGACGGCTACCTCTACTTCAGTGTTCATCAGGTTCACATTCTTTTTGAAGTTTACAGGGATGCGTTATTGTCATTTTAGGGTATTTTAGAACGGCTAGATGCTGGAGAAATTGTGATTGGTGATGGAGGATTTGTCATTGCTCTTGAAAAGAGAGGTTATGTAAAAGCTGGACCTTGGACTCCTGAAGCTACAGTGGAAAATCCTGAAGCAGGTAATGTATATTTATGTATTCATCAAATTACATTTGAGGGGGCTGCCACAAAGAAGAGGGGCTGAAATTATTCTCCAAAGTACCAGAGGACAGGACAAGAAATAATGGTTGGAAACTGATCAAAGAGTGAAGCAACCTGGAATTAAGGAGAAACTTCCTAACAGTAAGGACAATTAACCAGTGGAACAGCTTGCCTCCAGAAATCGTGGGCACTCCATCACTGGAGGTTTTTAAGAAGAGACTAGACAGATAGTAAATTAAGATCAATAACTATTTATTTATTTATTTATTTTATTTATTGGAATTTTGTCAAACAAAAATGAGAATAAAAAGAAGAGAATAAAAATACAATGACAGGAATGATAGGTACGTTAATGCACTTACCCATGCCCCATCTACTGACCACTTCAAGTATGAAGTAAGGTCCACAGAAGTCAATTTGTGACTGAAACTGAAAATATGTAGCTGAGACAACTGAATCAGGGCATTCCAGACTTTGACAACTCTATTACAGAAATCATATTTTTTACAGTCAAGTTTAGAACGATTTACATTGAGTTTAAAGCAGTTGCTCGCACGTTTTGATAGCCAGAGGCAAAATTGTCCCTGTCAAGTCTTGAAGTGAAATCAAGGGTGACGCTGCTATTCTTACCATTAATTTTGTTTCCCATATTTTACTCAGACTTACTGAAAATAAAATAACGTTAAAATAACATTTTATGAGTGAGATACACTGTCAAAAGCTTTCTTAAGCTTGTTGAGGAAAATGTTCTGGAAATCCATTTTTTGGAATTAACATTTTAATTCGCTCAGGAGATATTTCTTCTTAAGTACCACTTTTACTGAGATTTTATTTATGCATGTACTATTCCTCCATTCCATTTCAAAAAATGGATGATCAATGCAGTAGTAATGTTGAATGTTGCTACCTGAAATTAGATACTGTCTTGATAATTAGTATATAATAATGACTATATTGCATGTAAAACTCTTACCTGAAAACAAAATTAGTGAACTCAATGCCTTATTTTTATAATATCACAGTGGAGGCCAAGCCTGTGTAACATCCAGCTTATGGGCTTTATGAGCCTACTGACATTTTAAAAAAATATACCGCCAAATATTGCTGCCACCAGGAAGGATCTGTAGTCGCTGCACAGATTTTCATAGTCACTTCTGCCCCAAAGATAAGATGTTTCATGGACACTGCCAGCTGCATTGCTGGTGCCACCCTGCTATTTAGCATGCAGCTGATTGGCACACCAGCAAACCTTTGTAAACTGCAATAATTTTTAAGGTGTTAATCTAGCCCTTTCTCTTCTACTGGCATGAGTTCCTGGAGGCCTTGTGGAGGTTTTTAATTAGTTATTATCTTTTAGCCTTGTGCATATAGAAGTTTTTCAAATTGATATAAATCACATTACTGTTTTTTAAGCAGGGAAAAGAAAGTTAGAAACATTGTTTGCACAAATCAACATCTGTGAAGTGAGCCTAGCCTTCCTCCTAATTTAAATGCCTTGTTTATCTGTGTCGATTTACATGTGGAATAATTTAATAATAATTCATCATGTACCATTTACAAACTGTGATGTGCAGGATTTCTACGAGCTAAAGTAATTTTCTAAAGTCAATTATGACTTTTTAAACATAATAGAATAATGTTGAGTCATTTAAAAACATTAAATCAAGATACTTCGAACACAAAACGGGACATAGAATCACAGAGGCAATACGTTTGCTAACAGATGTTGCTGGTACAGTGCTAACAGTATGTTTAACTCTTGACTTTGCTTCAATATTTTGTAGTTCGTCAGCTTCATCGAGAATTCCTCAGGGCTGGAGCAAATGTTTTACAGACACTCAGCTTTTATGCCAGTGATGATAAATTAGAGAACAGAGGAAACTATGCAGCTGATAAATTTTCTGTAAGTAGTTTCAACCACTTTTGATTAGTAATTTTGACAAGTAAGCAGAGTTTTTAAAATGTGCATTTAATCTTGATACTTTTGTGTTGCTATAGTTTAAGCAAAAGTATTCATGTAGTCCTCGACTTAAGATCACAATTGAAACCAGAACTTTCATCTCTAAGGAAGGCAGTTGTTAAATGAACCACACCCAATTTTACAACTTTTTTGCCATCGTCATTCAGTGAGCCACTGTGGTCATTTAGCAAATCACATAGTTGTTAAATGAACCTGGTTTTCCCCCCCACTGACTTTGTTTCTTGGAATCTCCCTTTTGAAGAGGCAACAAATGGCAATCAAGTGACCACAGGACACTGCAATGTTCGTAAATGCATGCCAGTTGCCAGGCACCCAAATTGTGATCACATCACCGAGGGGGTTTTAAGTGCAAAAACCGGCCATCAGAAACTCTTTTCAGCACCTAACTTAGAATGATTGTTAAACAAATGGTCGTAAGTCGAGGACTACTTTTATCTGTATTGTTAAATTAATATTTAACAACACTAACACTTAATGTTAAACAATACTTAGTAGCCTAGATTTTTCTTTACATTTTCCCAGTTTCAGGAATGCTTTAACATTAACAGTTAAAAGTCCCTTAAAAGAACAAATGGTTGGCACAACTTTTTCTTTACAATGAGATGATGCTTAATTCTTCTCTACTTGTTTTATAGGGTGTAACTATACCAAACATGCAGTAAGAATTTCAAACATTCTTGCCTCAAAATCATTTAGATTCCATATTATAAACATGTTTTTCAACATGTACTTATTGTTCACTTACTTATTTTTATTTATATCAAACAAATGATTCTGGGCAGCTAACAATAAGTAAAAATGCAAAAAAAACGAAATATACATTCGTATACTAAAACAAAAAATAATAGTTATCAAAAAACTACTTCATTGGCTTCAAGTAACATTCCAAACCCTATGGTTGAAACAAGGCTTGTCTTTCTATTCTTTGGAATAGGGTTGATCTGGGCAATATCAATCTGGTGGAAAACCAAAATCATATCTTCTGTGAGGTTGCTATTCCCATTGATAACTATTGTAAAGCCTGCAGCAATAGAATAGAATAACAGAGTTGGAAGGAAGCTAGTTCAACTCCCTCCTGAGGCATGAAACCCTACACCATTTCAGACAAATGATTGTCCAATCTCTTCTTAAAAAGAGTTTTGGAGCATTCACAACTTCTGGAGGAAAGTTGTTCCACTGATTAATTGTTCTAACTGTCAATTTTTTTCCCTTAGTTCTAGGTTGCTTCTCTCCTTGATTGGTTTCCACCCATTGCTTCTTGTCCTGCCCTCAGGTGCTTTGGAGAATAGCTTGATTCACTCTTCTTTGTGGCAGGCCCTGAGATATTGGAATACTGCTATCATGTTTCCCCTAGTCCTTCTTTCCATTAAACTGAACATACCCAATTCCAGCAATCGTTCTTTATTTTTTAGCCTGCAGTCCCCAAATCATCTTTGTTGCTCTTCTTTGCACTCTTTCTAGCTGCTTTTCATCATACTATTACTGGAACTCAGGAGTAGAACACTCTATCACATAGGGGCCTCATCCTCTCTTGCATTTTCTACCTCACCGTAAATGTTTGCTCACTGAGATTAGGCGATGCAAACATTCTCCTGCCAATTTCTTTGCCATCTACACTAGATGCTTGTCTCTTTCTAGATCTAATTCAGAGTGCTGGTTTTGACCTTTAATGCCCTAAGCAGCTTAAGGACAGGTTACCTGAAAGAATCCCTTTTCCTTTATATAACTACCTGAATTTAAAAAATGGAATAAATTTTCCTCCAGGTGCCCTCACCAACAGGGTACATTGGGTCCCTTACAAGGGAGAGAATGGTTTTTTTTATGGTGGTACTCCACTTATGGAACTCCCTCCCCAGAGAGGCTTGACTGACATCCATTCTGGAGCCTTTGTATTTTCCAAAGGTTTTGAATTGGCTGTTAATTATATTTGAAATCATATTGTTAAAAATTTTGAATCAGTGCCTTACAAAACATAAAATTAAAATGGCCCAAAATTCTCAAGATGTCAAGGAGTATGGCTTTAAAAAAAAATTTCGTTAAGCATGTATTAGAAAACAGATACAAAAAATAAACAAGATTATGAATATATGAGATATATTTTAATAAAAGGGAACAATAGGACAGGGATGGTAGGCACGCTTGTGCGCTTATGCACGCCTCTTAAAGATCTCTTAGGAATGGGATGAGATCTATAGTAGACAGTCTAAGGTTAAAGTTTTTGGGGTTTGGGGAAGAAACCACAGAGTCAGGTAGTGTATTCCAGGCATTGACAACTCTTACTGAAGTCGTATTTTCTGCAATCAAGTTTGGAGCGGTTTTTCAGCCATGTTCTTTTTTTTTTTTTAAATACTGTCTTCCATTCAATTAGACACTTATTGATCTCTGACATAAGAGAAACTAGTGAAAGGAACACTGATGGAAATTAGGACATATAATGAGATCTACGTATGTCTGAACTAGGGATAGATAATTTTTCCAATGGACCACATGAGGAACAAACTGTTATAGAGGACTGCCACTGACACCCCCTTGCAGTCTTTCATTACCTGCACAGGCTGGACAGGAGCAGGCAAAGGGTCAGATGTGGCCTGAAGGCCATAAAATGACCAGGTCTAGTCTGAACTCATGTCTGGAATCATGCTGATCTGCCATCCTGGGCTCAAACTCCTTATCAGAAAATGGGATATTACTACTATTTACATTAAATTGGTCAACGTCATTATTTTCTGTCTTAATAAGGCTTCCACAATTTCTGTACCCTTTTGATCAGTTTCCCTTGGTTAGGTGTAATTAATCAGGTTGGACAAAGATCAAGTTTAAAGAGTAAGCTGCACTTCTCCAATACTATATATACTGTATTTCTGTAAGCTACTGAAATTGGAAATGATCAAAGTGTTTAACAACCATTGCTTGCTTTGTGGAATTGCTGGCTGATAAAATGCACAATACTTTAACTGTATAATATATGTGACTTTTATATTTTTCTTATAATATGTGTATTATTTAATACCCTGTTTTGAAGAGGCCTGAAGACTTAGATCTTTATCAAGGCCTTTGGTAAGGATAACTGAAGCCTTCTTTTAATGTAGGTTGTTCTTTGTTTCTTTCCCCCAGGTTTGTAATTCTGCCATCTATTCCTTTTTTTGGGTGGGGGGGTTCTTCTTGTTAATGCCTTGTTTCCATAAACCACTAATGGTCTCTGAGAGTTGGGCAGCATGCACATTTAAATAATAATAATAATAATGATTAGCACTTCAATCTTTTCATACCATTAGGGCCAGAAAATAAATGAAGCTGCCTGTGACATTGCAAAAGAAGTTGCGAAAGAAGGGGATGCTTTGGTGGCGGGAGGTGTTAGTCAAACACCTTCATACTTAAGCAGCAAGAGTAAAACTGAAGTGAAAGCAATCTTTCAAAAGCAGTTACAAGTTTTTATCAAAAAAGAGGTGGATTTCTTGATTGCAGAGGTAAATAAATTCACTGATAAAGGATAAGTATTGCTTATCTGGGGACAAAGACTTTGTTGCTTTACAGTGGAAATAGCAATGCTTTGGGAGCATCAGAATCTACCATATTACTATCTTTATTGTATCTTTACTCTTAATGACATAAGGTCAGAAGAGGCAAATGGGTTTGCAGTGAGGAAGCTCCATTGCACAAGAAAGCTTTAATTTGTGCAGAGTCTGTGTATATCTCCTATTTGAATTGTATTCTACCTCAGTTGTACTTCAAATTCTAAGACCTTTCTTGATAATATGATACATGCACAGACACATGAACCCATTTACATATATGGATATATTTCTATCCTTCCTCCGGACTTGAAACTAAAGCATTGAGTCAAAGTGGTTAGAAAGTTCTCACATTGAATTAAGAAAAATCACTACTAGTTCTAAGATTTAAAGTAAATTACTATATGGTTAAAGATACCTTTGGTAGTGGGAATGGGACAACTTGCCACAGCCAACTCGCCACAACCACCTCATCACAGCCAACTTGCAGCGGACAAACTCTCCAGTCAACTCACTGCAAAACAACTCGTTGTGGGACAGTTTAACAATTCTATTTAATTATTTAAAATAAATACAAATTATTTTAATGTTTACCATTCACATTTCATTCTATCTCTCCTTTTGCATCCTTTCTTTAATAATTCTATTCCATCATTTCTTTGATATTAGTTTAATTCTTGTCCCACAGCAAGTTGTCCTGTGAGTTAACTGTGGCAGGTTGATCCTGGAAAGCTGGCTGTGGCGAATTGTCATAGACAATTCAGGTAGCCCTTGACTTACAACTATTAAGTGACCATTTGAGGTTACAATGGCACTGAAAAGTAACTTATGACCGGTTTTTACACTTATGACCATTGCAGCATCCCCATGGTCACATGATCAAAATTTGGACACTTAGCATCTGGCTCATATTTATGACCCAGTTGCAGTTTCCCAGGTTCATGTGATCACCTTTTGCACCTTGCTGACAAAAAAAAGTCAATGGGGAAGCAAGATTCACTTTACAAAAAACGTGTTACTAACTTAAACAGCTGCGGTGATTCATTTAACACCTGTGGCAAGAAATGTTTTGTAACATGGGACTTAACAAATGTTTCGCTTAGCAATGGAAATTTTGGGCTCAAATTGTGTTCATCAGTCAAGGACTACTTGTAAATATCTGGAGCTATTCTTTAAAAACAACTTGGCTTCTTATTTTTATCTTGACATATTGCATTTTTTTCCATTAAAAAAATGTTTCTCAACTTTTGTAAATTCTTTTTATAAATTGTTGTTAGTATTTTGAACATGTTGAAGAAGCCACATGGGCAGTTGAAACTTTAAAAGAATCTGGGTTGCCAGTTGCAGTTACTCTGTGCATTGGCCCAGAAGGAGACATGCATGGTGTACCACCAGGAGAATGTGCTGTTCGACTAGTTAATGCTGGTAAGATGTTACTTTCATTATCAATTTTGATTCAAACTTCAATTCTGGCAATTTCATGGATGTATCTGTATAATTTTATTGGCAATAATATAGAAGCGATTTGCTGTTGCCTTCTGGGATACTTTTCCCACTTTCCAAGGTAGCCTATGTTCTGATATTCCTATCTAAGAATTAAAAGAATTAAAGAAAAACATTGTGTTTCTATTTCTCTCTTTTTTTTTAGTGATTTTCATCATGACAAAAATATAGCTTCTCGCCATTTTTAAGGTGATTTCATTCATGCATCTATAAAATGCAGTTAGTTTTACAAAACATTAAAAGAGGTGAATGCTTATGTTTAAAAATCTTGACCCTGAAAAGTATTACAGGAAATGTTGTTTCTTGTTTCTTAGGGGCTTCTATTGTTGGAGTAAACTGCCACTTTGATCCAGCTACTTGTCTTAGAACTATAAAACTCATGAAGGAAGGTTTGGCAGCTGCTAAACTAAAAGCACACCTGATGTCACAGCCACTTGCTTTTCATACCCCTGATTGTGGGAAGCAGGGTTTCATTGATCTACCAGAGTTTCCTTTTGGTAAGATTTCATTGCTCCTTTTTTGTGGTTATCAAGGTAGAAGAAAAATAGTGCAAACACATTAAAATCACATACATACTGGGATTAAAACTGCACTCATAATTTTAGACAAGACGTGCGTATGGTTGGTCTGAAATGAAATCTACACTGTCTTGTTTAAAATGCAAGTAAATATTGGATAACTTAAACCAAAATAAAGAAATTCTTCAAGAGTAATCTAAGGTTACTCTACTCTAAGGGTACAAGGGTTATAATTTAGATTAGATTTTGATTATTTATTCACATATACTTTAACTAGAACTGGCACAGGTACCGTGTTCTCCAGCCTCCTGTAAGAAGGCCGGTCTTATTTTCTTTTGACCCCCGAAAAAACAGCTAGACGTTCTATTTGGAGGGTTCTAATTATTAACTCACCTCGTGGCGGGGGCACCGACAGCCCCACCCAGCAGGAGCCCGTTGCTAGCCCTTTTCTTCTGCGGCTGCTTGCCGCCACTCGCACAGCCTTGGCTTCCGTGTCGCCTTCAGATGCCTGTTGGAAGGCATCTGCATCTGATAACAGAGCTCCAGATCGATCCGGAGCTCTATTATCAACTGCAGATGCCTTCCGGCAGGTATCTGAAGGCAAAACGGAGGCCAGGGCAATGCTTGCAAGTGGCGGCAAGTGGCCGCAGAAGGCGAGGCAGGTGTCAGGGTGTATAAGGCGTGGTAAGTAGGGCAGCTCCACCACCACCCCATCCCAACCCTAGCTTATTTTTTTTACCTCTATGTCTCACCCCAACCCCTGCACTCTGGGGTGGGCAGGGTCTTAATTAGGGCTACTTTTGTGGGGGGGCTGAATTTGAATGCCTGCACTCAAAAACATGATAGGGTTTATTTTCATGGTGGGTTGTCTTTTTGGAGAAACATGGTACATTAAAATATGTTTGGATGGTAGTTTTGTGTGTTTGGATAGTAGGGGAAAATGAGGGAGTTTACATTATTTGAATTTGCCAAAGATGGAGCCCCTTGTGACAATGTCTGGAAATTTTTTAGAAGCTAAATTAGAGTGAATAAATGCATAATTACCTTATTTGGTTCGTGAAGGTCAAAGGAAATATCTTGAGAATAATGCTAAAGTTTTATCAGCCCTGTGCATAATATTAACTGAATATTACAATGAATATTTAAAAATTCATATCATTACAGCTTTGGAGCCAAGAATTTTAACCCGATGGGATGTTCACAAATATGCAAGAGAAGCTTACAATTTAGGAATTAGATATATTGGAGGATGCTGTGGATTTGAACCATATCATATCAGAGCAATTGCTGAGGAGCTGGCCCCAGAAAAGGGTTTTTTACCCCGTGCATCCGAAAAACATGGTAGCTGGGGGAGTGATTTGAGTATGCATACTAAACCCTGGGTTAGAGCAAGGTAAGTGTACTTTTTATTTTGGTAGTAAAATTATTGATTTAAAATATAGTTGCTCCTCAACTTACAACAATTGGGACCAGAAATTTTGTCACTAAATGATGTGGTGGTTAAAATTATCTCTCTGCTGCCATCCAGTGGTTGCCTGGATTTTTGCAGCTCAGATATTGAAAACCCAATAGATCCAGAACATACATTACCTCTTTGCTGTCATCCAATTGATAAACTGAAAGTTTTGAGATCATTTGTTTCAGCCACCTGCCTTATTTTAGAACCCATTAGTAAGAGATGCCTCAAAGAAAACTATCCCAGCCTGTCTTTAAATGCTTCTAGCAAAAGAATCCAGTATTTTATGATCCAGTCTGTTCTATTATTGAATCACCTAGAGCATGGGTGTCAAACACAAGGCCCCCAGGCTGAATCCAGCCCACGATGTGGTCGGATCCAGCCCGCGGGGCCGTCCTGGAAAATGTATGCTGGCCCATGTGGCTTCGGCCCAGTCTACCCAGTGCGAAGAGGAAACATGCCAGCAGTTTGGAGAGTGGTGTCAAGATGGCCACACACACCCAGCCGGCCATGGCCACACAGCTCCCCGAGGTCAACCACAGCCTTGATGCGGCCCTCAATGAAATTGACTTTGACATCCCTGACCTAGAGTTCTTGGGAAATGGGGCAGCATATAATTTTAATAATAGTAATTTTTACTGTTGACAAATTATTTAGATGTCCAATTACAATATGATTCCTTATAATTTAAACTATTGCTTTTGCCTTCTGTACCCACACTGAACAAGTTTGGCCCATTTTCTCCATGATGGCCTTTCAAAGACAACTAAATGTTTTTGCATAGTCTTTTCTTCTTCTTCTCTAGGCTAAACAAGCCTCCAACAGTTTATGTTATTCCATTTACTTTTTGGGTGCTTCTGTATATGTTCTCATAAGATGTAATCCACATAGCTAAACAGAGTGCATATTTTGCTTCTCTACTAGGATCTTAAGGGAAACTTCATCAAATGTTTTGCAAAATCAGAAGTGCACTATGTCTATTACATTCCTATGGTCAACTAAACTGATCACAATAAAAACAGATTGGTGTGATATATTCTGCCAAGCAATACATTATTTTCTAAATATAGATTCATAAATAGTTATTTAGATCCTCTTTCCCCCTTTTCACTCTTTAATCCTATGCCACTAAATTGGCACAGGATTAAGTCCATGATTTCTCATAGATCAGAAAAAGGGTTCCAGGATGATATTGTCAAATTCCTTCAAATCTCTGGATGTAACTGTAAATAAATAAATAAATAAATACTGGTCCTGGAGACTTAGAAACTCGTTTATGGTAGCCAAGTGATGCCTAACTTTTGATTGTCTCCATGGAATAATTGATCTGCTTAGGCCTATTTCAACAGTACCCTTTGAAGCAAAATAGGTTGAGAAACTTTTTCTTTCTTTCCCTTGTCACCTCTTAAGGTCTTCTTTCTTTACCAAGAAGTGGGCTTACCCCTTCCTTTTTTTCTACCTCTTACGGTACTGTCAAACTGACTTTTTACATACCTTATGAGTCTAGGTGCTATTTTTACCTTAACTTTATTGACTTTGTTTTCTGCAGATATTAACTACTATTTGGAACTTTTCCGAGAATATTATGCTCATACATGCCTCTTCATACAGTCTAGAGCTCACTGGGAATCCACAATCCGCAAAGCTTTTTCCTCTGTTTCTTGGTTTTTATAATTACTGTTGACAGGGATGACAAAATAGATTAGAAATATGCCATTTTCCATTTTCTTATAGCCACTAATTAGCTTTGTTTGTTTTGTACTTAGGGCTAGAAAAGAGTACTGGGAGAATATGTTACCTGCTTCAGGTCGGCCATATTGTCCCTCACTGTCAAAGCCAGATGACTGGGAAGTGACCAAGGGCGATCTGATACAGCAGAAAGAAGCAACAACTGAACAACAGCTGAAGGAGCTTTTCAAGAAACAAACATTCAAATCCAAAACTGTACCTTAAATTAACAGCAATTTAAAGCGATAAAAATTACAATCATTATTAAATGAATAGATGATACAGGCAAATGTAATTCAAACATTATCTACTTTATTCCCACATGCTTATACAGACAAAAAAGATTCCTCCCCTTTGATCCTATTGAAATAATTTTATTAAATACCATAGGACCGTCCAGTTGAAAGAAAACAGATAAGACATTCTGTAGCTAAGCTAATAAAATGTGTTTTTTTTAACTCTGCTGACTCACTGCAATTAGAAACTGTATAAAGCCAAATTGTGATCTTCTTTCTTTTGGTTCCAGTTTTGTAATTTTGAGATTTCCATAGAAGCACAACACAGTCCTGCAGATTCTTGATTATTCTGACATACCCCTCCAGTACCCAGCTTTGGCCATTTCTGCCAGAGGTTCCATAGATGAGTCATGCTTGCAGAACCTGTGAAAATTCCATTATATGAAAGAGTTATTTCTTCAATGAGAATTGCTGGCTCCAGATTTGTGCTTTTATGTCATACTGCATTCAGTTACATTTCCTTCCCAAAGCCTGGGTTTAGGATTGTAGGCAAAGTATGAGTGCATTTTAGGCTAACATAATTTTGGGGAGTGGGGCTTTTATGTAGAGCAATGTTTAGCAAAATACCAAGGGACTAAACACTTAAAAAACAGGCATTTTTTCAGTCTCTGATGTTTTTAGTCAACCATCCTCTGACAGATTAAACATCTGTTGCCCATTCAGGAAGCCAAGTAGGAAAATGTATTCTAACAATAATGTTTTTTAAAAAACGTATTTGCTTTACATTTAGGTGGAGTCATATTAAACTTTGGTGCTGTTTTCTCATTTGGGCAGAGGATTCCTATACTGTATTTTGGGACAGATGTACAAATACTCCTCTTGATTTAGATGTTCTTAAAATTATGTGTTTATAGTTTAAGCAGTTCACTTCTAAAATGGACAAATAAAATTAATAAAATGTATTGCCAGTTGTGCTCCTTCCTTATTAGCTTTTCTGGGCAAAACTAATGTTTAGATTTGATTAAACTAAAATAAGAATTGTCAAGTTAGTAAAGAAATGGAACAGCTCCAGAAATAAATAAGGTTGTGTGTTGCTGATGTATTTCTAATAGTTCTTCTGAACTACTAAGTTCAGATTCGACTAAGATATCTATGTTATTGTTTGGTAATGATATATCGCTTTTTAAAATTAGCACAGGACTAATAAGTACAAAGTATGAATATATTTCCCTATTTTATATAAATTTAATAATATAGTGTAGACTTGGGCATTTTATGGCCCACGAGCCCCATCTTCCCCTGTCTGGCCTGTGGCATGGGTGGCAGCAGCAATAGAGAGTGGGGGTGGTGGTAAGGGGCTACCATGTTTCCCCAAAAATAAGACCCAGACTTTTTTTTTTGCCAACAAAAAAGGTACCAGGTATTTTTGAGGAGGGGAGGTCTTGCACTGACTCACCTTGCGGCAGCACCAACAATCCTGCCAAGCAGGAACCCACTGCTGGTCCCTTCTGCGGCCACTCGCGTGCATCGCCCCGGCCTGTGTTTTGCTGTCGGAAGCCTTCCACAAAGCCCTCTGCAACTGAGATATGGGCTCTGCATTGACATGTGCATTGCCTCCGGCCTCATTTTCGCTGTCAGAGGCCCTTCTGAAAAGCCCTCTGCAGCTGATAACAATTCTGGATCAATCCAGAGGCCTGGGGGCAATGCTCGTGTTAATCTGGATCTTGTTTCTTGGCTGCAGAGGGCTTTCTGGAAGGCCTTTGATGGCAAAACACAGGCCAGGGACAATGTGTGCAAGCAGTGGCACATGGCCGCAGAAGTGGGCCAACAAGGCAAAGCACGTATTGGGGTGTCTGAAGCCCGGTAAGTAGGGTAGCTCCATCCCCCTATCCCCACCCCGGAGGGGCAGAATCATAATTAGGGCATATATTGGACACGTGTAAAAATCTAGGACTTACTTTCAGGGTAAGTTGTATTTTCAGGGAAACACGGTATTTATAAAATGTTTAATCAACCCTAAAACTATTCAATTATAAAGAAATCCGTATACTGTATATGAAGAAGGAAAATATAAGCGGGGGAAAAACACAGGTAAACTAAAGAAAGAATGAATTGAAATGCATACCTATATATGTGTAGGGAAATAATAGACATTCAATACGATGCATAATTATGCATACTATATTACTATAATGAACAAATAATATGGTACATAAGGAACTCAAATTTACAGGACTTGTTTACATTGTAGTACTGGATACAAATTGCTTCTAGTATAGTTTTTAGAGGGTGTGGAGAGATCTGACATAGATTTTTGGGGAGCCAGTAAATGGTCTTATTTTTTAATCTCAGCTAAACAACTGCTAGGGAATACGTATTTCTTTTAATCAAGCCTGTACATCTGACCATTATCCAAGTTTGACCATTGTCAAAGTTTTCAAGATCAAGTAACAGATTTGTTCTTTATTGCGTGTATTATTAATCAGCTTTGTATAGTCAGTAAATATGTAACATTTAGAATGTAGTATTTAGTACAGAGAGATAATCCTTGGACAAATTGGTGAACCCAGAACAAAATATAGCATTTTAATTTAAGTGCTTCAATTTAAAGATGCTTTATATTACCTGTACTGTTGCACAATTTCATGAAATGTAATAAAGACTTGAACTTTCACATTGTAGCAACCTTTTCCAAAAATAGAGCAAAAGCTCTTTGTGCTAAATAACTACAAGCCAAAAAAATCTTGAATATATCTTGTCTACAAGAATCCAAAACCAGTTTTCCTATAAAGCTACCATCATGGAACATAATTTTTTCATACCTTGTAAAAAGAGAAATAAATATTAGTAGAAGGGCACTAATACATCTTATCAAGCCAATATAATTATAGCTTCAAAAGTTTTTGTCCAAAGAATTACTTAATTACATTAGCTAGGCAGAGGAACTTCCAGATGATTCAATGTACAGTGTATTTGAGGTCCAGAATTTGGTAACTTC
Organism: Pseudoxenodon macrops; assembly: GCA_032467955.1. Lineage (NCBI taxonomy): Eukaryota > Metazoa > Chordata > Lepidosauria > Squamata > Pseudoxenodontidae > Pseudoxenodon > Pseudoxenodon macrops. The sequence continues at coordinate 46,878 of JANHFT010006525.1, forward strand.
TGGTACAAAATGGCAGAACCAATGTTGGTAGCTAGAAAAATGATTTTGTCTCAACTGGGCCAGTAGCAAATGCATTTGGAATCCTTTGAACACTGCAGCTAATTTTAGTGTTCCTATTTTTTGCTACTGGTGTTGAGTTATCCAGACACTCATGATGGCTAAATTTCAAAATAGTTTACTGTCACTTGTATCTTTTGTCTGCTTGTGCCACAATTTTTTACTTAAAAGCTTTCACTGAGCATTTAGGGGAGGAATTTGATACTGTTGTTGCCAGAAAATGACCTTGTAGGGCTGCTGCAGGAGTTGTAAAAACCCTGATAATTTACATTTCTTTAATTCTTTGCTGCCATCTTGTGGTTGCCTATCCCAGTTATAGCCCTTTTGATATTCCATTCCCCCAGTATTTTTTGAGCATATACATATATCTCCTTCATTTCAATTTGAACCTAATAGTTATTGAGGAACATCTCTGCATACCTTTTAATCCCAACTCATAGGCAATAACAGCCAACTTCATTTCAGGTGGTTGAACTTGAGGAACTTGAGGACAAGGTCCTTGCAGCTGAAAGCTAAGTCATCTGTGTTCTGGACCCTGCTGGTTGATTAAGACGTCACGGGAGATGGCATGTGGCTGGAACCAAGTGGTTGTTAATACTTCTTCTTTGCAGGAGGGGATGGTACCACTTATATTGAATGAGGCCATGATGCAACCCTACTCAAGAGGATATCCAGCCATGTTAAGCAACTTTTAGCCTGTCCCCAACCATCCCTTTTTGGAAAAGACTGTTGAAAGGGTAGTTGGCACACAGCTTCAGAGGGCCCTGGATGAAGCAGATTATCTGGATCTTTTTCAATCTGGGTTCAAGCCATAGAACAACACTGAGATGGCATTGGCCATGCTTGCTACTGATCTCTAAAAGGCTCAGGATGTGGTGGTGCAACTGGCCTGGGTCTTCTGGATCTTTCAGTGGCTTTCAGTAATATTCTTCTAGACTGATTCAGGAGACTGGGAGTAGGAAGTACTGCTTTGTGGTGATTCTCCTCCATTCTGTGTGGCCAGCTCCAGTTGGTATTGGTGGCAAGGAGAAGTCAAGGAGCAAGATCCACTGAACTCCTGTGATGGCTTTGTGATGCAACCTTCTCTCCTCTGGTCAGCTGTCATGGATAGTGCCTGACAGGCCACTCATATACTAGGGAATAATGACTGAAAAAATATTCTCCCCAATACCTAAACTTTAGGAGTGAGCACTGAGGTTGATTTATGAGGTGAACAGGAGCTTCTTGATTCTGACAGTCAGCTACTACCCTGGTCAGCAGTAAAACTTGACTTTTTTTCTCAGACCCAGCCACATTAGAGAAAATGCTTGGTTGCTGTTTTACCCACCAGTAGGGATATCAATTGAATGGGGACAGAGCAAATTTATGCTGGCATATTTTGTGTCAGCTACCAGAGATGAAAACAGAACGTTAAACATGAAGATCTTTGTATAATTTAGTTGTCAAATGTTCTTGATTAAAATGAGCAAACATACTGTAGCTTTAAGAGAAGTAAACTGGTGGGATTAATTCCAGAGATGTAGTCATATTGCTCTGTTACAACCAAACACAAAGAGGTCACTCATTTTAAAACAGAGATAGGCAACTTTTCAGTTCTGTGGCCCACATGTGATAGTGAGTTGCAAAATACATATGCACACATAGATATGAACTGAAATGCACACTTATATGTAGATGTGCAACCCTGACATTTTAGACATAACATAAAAAGGGGTTTCTGTATTTTCATAGGATTTTAAACAAGACACAGCACAAGGTTTCTTGTTTACTTTTTATTAAGAAACCAAACAGTATTAACTTTGGATTTGTGGCCTGTTTTTACAAGAGTTATTTACAGCTAGATAACCACTTTCCATTTTTTACTGGACAGATAATCTCCAAGACTCAAATTTTAAAAAGAATTGTAAAGTAATCTTTTCCATCTACTGAATGCATTATCTCTCTAGGTATTTGTGCATTCTAGGATATTGGCCTAACATCTACTCTGTGTGTGTGTGTGTGCGCGCGCGCGTGTACACACACGCACACACACATATATACATATACATATATATGTACGGTATGTATATGTTTGTATGTGGAGAGAGAGAAAGAGAGAGAGATCTCATAATGTTTTCTATTTAAAGTAACATAAACATACTAGCCAGCATCCTCTCTTTCAGGCTGATACAAGCATTTTCTCTGCCTGGTAAGCTTAGTATGTTCAATCATATTTCTTGCGTTCAGGTCTTCAGCAACTCTTCTCCTGGTCACCTCAGGAGAAATCAGGTTCTACTCAAACCCACAACCGTTCAGCAGTGTAACATAATAAGTCCACCATGCAGTATTATTATCAGTATTAATAACCAACAATAAATTTTCAGGGTTAAAACCAACAATTCAATTATCTTCATGTTAGGTTGCCAGCAATCATACCTTCTTTAAGATTTAAAATGTCTCCTTCCCAACATATTTTTTTTAATTCTTTGCCAATCTATCAACTGTTCTTCCCTTCCTCTATCAACCCCACCTCCCCCACCTATTTGTCATGCTCTCAGGTGCTACTAATCAATATAAAAAGAAATAGAATATTCGGGTACTTGTGAAGATTCATAAGATTCACAGGAAGGCATAGAGTCCTGTAAATGGTTATGAACCTCATACAAATATACCTAAATACATAAGAATCTACAGCTGTCTCCTTGTTTCCCAAGTGATCTGGACAAAGCCAAGATTATTAAAGACAGAACATTAAAGCAATTTGCTTCCTCTCCTGACTTATAGGTCCTGCAGGACTGGACTTTTTAAAAATAAGACCCAGCAACATCTGTCATTTTGGCACTGACACTATGATCTCTTGGATACAAAAGAAGAAGACTTTCTAATAAAACTGGCAGGAGTTGCCACAGCAATTAATAAAAAATGTAGGAAAACAAATTAGAGGAAGGATCATGGACATCAAGTTGCATGCAGCTTTCCAGGCTCAGAGGAATTCTGCATGAAATGTGGAAGCTGTTTGAGTAACTCTATTTTAAAAATAAATAGAACCCTCCTGTTCCTACTCAAAATTAATTCCTAGTATCTTTAGAGCTTACTACTACGTACCGTAAGTATATCTATTTACTTGGCAGCAAGCTTATCAAGCACTATTAAACTAATTTTAAAATAGAAGATTCCACTGAAAAACTTATACAAAGGAATTCTATACAATTCAAGGGAATAACTTCTATGAGTATAGTTGTAGACCACATAATTACTGATTTGACAATCTATAAAACAAATCACACAATTTTAAAAGGCTACATATAAACAGTATAAAACAAAAATTTTGTAAAATCAGTTTGAAGACAAAGAAACTAAACCACAATCTAGAAGTGTTATAACATGCATCTGGGTTACATCCTGCTAAGAATGTGAGTTTTGGGGGGAAATCTATGCACAGAGCTCCCTGCAACCAAGCAACTCTAAATTGCAAACAAGAATGGCAATTCAAACATCATTTATATGGCAGCTCATATGAAAAACAATGCAACATTTCTGATATTGCAAAACAAGTTATTGAGTTAGGTTTTTTTAAAGAAGGGACGAAACAGGTTGACTTCTAAAAATAAGTACTCCATTACTATCTTAGTATAAAAATGCAGAAATGAAGCAATATTAAAGTTTTGACACATTCAACATAAATGTCATAGTTTTTTATAGATGACCTTAATATTCTTTAGGCATTACACATTTTAAATTAAAGGAATAATTAAATTATTGCTCTGAAGGTATATAGTAAAAAATACACATTAAATCTATTTAGTCATTTCCCTGTATCATATTAAGCTGTCATCTTGATCCAAATATATCATCAAGCAAATAATCCTATAGTTCTATGAAGTCAATAACTACAGTATGTGAGATTTAATAAACTATGAAAGATGGTCTACCATTAGCCTGTTGTTTATTTTTCTAAAATAAATCTAAACCTTTTGAAATGGAAAGCGCAATATGTCATGCAAGGCATAATTCAAACTATCGTTTTTAGAATTCTATTAAAATCAAAGATCAACAAGGCAAAGCAACAAAAGTTAAATATTAAAAAATGTACCACCTTTCTTCAGTAATTTGTAACAAGAATGAGATGTATATGTTTGAAAAACACCTCAGCAGCTATTAAAGAAGATTGATCTATTACGTGGCTTGTGGTTTCTCCCACCGTTCCTTATTTACTGTTTTGGGGTTTACGTTCTAGTTGTAGTTACAAAGTTAAATTATTTGTTTTTCTTTGCTTTTTTGGGATAGATATTGTATGTCTGTTCTACTAAATTTTATATGACGTTATATAAACTAGACTATTCAATTTTACTCTAAGGAACTCACAACGTCAAGGTTTTTATATATTTTTTCTTTACTACGGTATAAGTATAGCTTTATGTACTCACTGAACCAGTATTTCTCAATCTTAGCAACTTTAAGACTTCAACTCCCAAAACTCCATCTTAAAGTTCCTGAGATTGAGAAACACTCCACTATGCATTTAATAGTTATATTGTAACATTTTGTGCTACTCTCCTTTAAAATTACCTTTAGTGAAAATTGCTTTAAAATATGAACATTATGAAATATTCAGCTAATAGAAAAACCGAATACAACTACAAAAATGAAGGGAATGAGATGATGTAGTGATTCATATTTGATTGACTAACTACAGATACAAAGGCCCTAGTCAACTTTCAACAAAAAAATTCCCTACTCAGAATGTAACCTGCTATCTCAACGGAAGGGAATCTTCCATTATTCAAACCCATTTTGCCATATAATACTTGCCACTAATTCCACTAGTTCCATTTTTGGAACTTGCAAAAATAAATCTAAATATTAACTATCCAATGAGAATCTGCCAGAAAACATTTGGTTTTGGATATTTTTTAAATAATTCCTATTTCTAAAACTACCAAGACAACATTACAACATCCAAACACATGCACACTACAAGAGTGTCCATTAGAGTCCATTATTTTACAATGGTTGTTTTAATTGTAGAGATATTAATGCTCTTTATGTCTCAACAACTATATTTAGGTTCATTTCAGTTGTATACTTTTGAAATTGTCTTGGAAAAAGTCTACTATTAGGATTCGATTGTTGTTTTGGTGCATTCAAGTCAAACAACCCTGACTTGAATGTGTTATTTCCTAATAAGGTCCTTGGGTTTTAAAGTGGACCAAAAATATCTGCACTGTGACAGAATCTGTATCTTATCAATTTGTTACTTTGAGGGGCAGGTATATATGTGCATTAGCATTTGTGATTTTTATCCTAATTACAACCAACATGATCCCTGATAATTATTTATTGACCAAACAATGTCAGGAATGTTAGCTTCAAATACTCTTGCTCATATTTCAACCTGTCAACCTGGACCACTTTAGTCTACATTTTTCAGGTGCATAAATAGCCAGCTGCCTAGTAAGATATCAGATAATGATTAGGCAAAATATATTTAATCATTTAGAAGGTAAGTTGTTCTATCCTCCCTTTTGGAACTTTTATTAACTATTATTTATAATTACGGTACTTTAATTATTAACAGAGTTAATAGAAAAGAATAAAATTTAATGGAATTAAATTCTATGAAAAGGAATTGGAATCAAATATTCAGATTGCGACATATTTAGATGTGATATATAGGGTATATTTTCTAGTCTATACTGGGTAATGAAATTTAGAAAAATATAAAAGTCTAATGGGATACCTACCTATTGCACCTTGGGGAAATAGTTTCTAAAAAAGACTTTGGTAAGGCTGCTTCAAAATTAAGACTGACTCCCACGGATCAGGTTTGTATTTTGCGACAAGTCGCTACGGCTGATGCAGGTTTCCCATTAGGGGCTCCTAGACGCCTTTCATTGATACACATTTTCTGTCCGCAACAACCAAAGCGAAAACGTGAGGGACTCACTTCAAAGGCAGGAAACAGTTTGCAAGCGAAGCGAAGCTCGTCACCCCCACCTCCCCATCTCACCGCAGAAACCCGCCATGAACTTCAGCGGCCACTCTCCATAAAAGGGTCTCACCAACCCCTCAGCTGGGACCCTAAAGCTTTGCTGCTCCTTTCAGGATCGGCCGTGGGTTCAAGGCGCCTTTCTGGCAGGATCCCGTCTTTCCCAATAATCCGCCCAGGAGCTCTTGGATCCGGATCTTTTGGAGGAGAAAGAGGAGGGAAACAAGGCGGCGCTCCTGAAATCCCGGAGGGAAAAAGCCGACAAAGGGAGTGGAGCGAACCGCGCCGTCCTT
>JANHFT010006526.1:30499-44135 GCA_032467955.1 Pseudoxenodon macrops
TATCTATCTATCTATCTATCTATCTATCTATCTATCTATCTATCTATCTATCTATCTATCTATCTATCTCTAAGAATGTCCAGCTCAGACATTCTGACTCTGAGAAGCATACAACATAAATTTACAATAAATCTAAAAGGAAAAAAAATAAGAAAGAAAACTAATAACAAATATGCAATATAATAAAATGGTGTCCAAGCACATAACAAAAAAGTCAAAGAAAGGACACCCACTCAACCGATCCCTACTGCCTGTGGGAAAGACCAGATTTTAAGGGCTTTCCTAAAGGCAAGGAAAGTTGAGAACGGTTTTATATCAGAGAGGGGGGCAGATTTTTCCAGAAAGCAACGGCAACTACAGAAAAGACACACTTCCTAGATCTCATAAAATGCTATGCAAAAGAAGGAACCGGGAACATCCTTGAGGAAGCATGCACTCTATATAACATTATCTATCTATCCATCCATTTGTCCATCTATCTGATGATCTATATAATATCATTACTAGTCTATTTCTATGCTAAAAGAATAAGCATTGAATAATGGGCAGAAATATATTAAATAATGAATTAAATAACAGGAAAATAGAAATGTTGCACTTATTTCCTACTCACCCCAGATATTTGCAAGCTTTGTTGTGAATTTCAGACCCTAGATTGTAGTCTTTCTGGCATCATAAGTTCCCTGTCACTTAATACAGAACATACAGTAACAGCACTAAAAGGAAACTTTAATTCCTTCATATGTAAACATTGAAAAAATATGCATTGCTATTTGCTGGAGTGATGTCTTCATAAAGAGGACAAAAACCAGAAGAATGAAAGAATGGTTTTCCATTAGAGAAAGAGACAATAGATTGCCTTGTATTAATTTCCTTGTATACTTCTGGAAATTTCATACTTCAACTAGAACCATACCAAAGTAATAAAATGCAGTACTTTTTAAAATTGTCATCATCATCAAAGTTTGGAAAAAGAACTTATTTAGCCTCAAGACTATTATACACAATGCTATAATTCCACATTAATTGACTTGCCCTTGAAACAAAATGTTTCTCTCTTGGGAAACTATGCAAAATAATTTTGAATACATTTGAATGTCTGCATATGAAAGCAATAGCTATTCCCATAAAATATATAGTGACAAGAATAATCCACTGAGTTTAGGAGAGGTAGAACTGTATTACAAATTGCTAGGACAATCTGTGGAGTTGGAACCCACACTAAATCTTGCTAGGCTAATGGATAGGAGCGCATGTCTACATTTTTTCCTTTTCTATTTATTTTCCATTAGATTTCTTCCCTCTTTGAATATTCACAAGCATGTTGTAATTTTCCAAGAAACTGAAGCTTTGACTCAATAGTTCCAAAACAATTTGTTTTGTCCCTGCTTGTCCTGTAGTCACTTTTCATTTAAAGTTTTTCAAATGCACTGGACTGCAATCTCCAAAATTTTCTCTCAATAAGCAACTTGGCATTATGAAAGTTGTAACTGAACACATCTGGAAGTTGAAAGAGGTTTTGGACTTTATGAATCCTAAATTATTAAAGGAAACCCAGAGGTTATCACACAGAATTTGCTAATTTGTTCTTCCTAGTCTCCTCCCTTCTTTCTCCTCCTCCCCACTTCCTCCTCCTTCTTCCTCTTCTTCTAGCAAGTGCAACATAATATAATTATGCCCAGCATAGTCATAACTATTAGGGAATGGATCAAGAATACCTGAACCATTATTATCCTAATGCAAGAATAACCTCTGGTAGAAAGGAGGAGTAATCACTCAGTCATTGGATTTGGTATGACCTACTACAGTATATAGTGTATCTTTAAATCTTTTTCTTCTGCTGCCACAAACATGGGAACTTTTTTTATTTATATACAAGTGATTCTTAATGATTTTGGGGTGTGTAGCAGAGGTGGGTTCCTACTGGTTCGGACCGGTTCTACTGAGTAGGTAGTAGGCCCCTGGTGACGTCACAGAGCCGGTTTTGCTCTGTGGGCGCTGCTATCTTTTTTTTTTTTATTTGATTTTTTTCCTTCTGCGCATGTGCAGAAGGTGAGTTTCCGGCACTGCACATGCATCACCATCTTGTTTTCAGCCTCTTTTTTTCTGGAATTTTTCAGGGCTTTTTTCTACTGCACATACGTGCATGCCCAAGGCATGCATGCGCGCGTGCTGTCCACACACGCAGTGTGCCCACATACCGCGGGAGGCAGCAAACTGGTGGCAAGGTAAGTTAGAACCCACCCCTGGTGTGTAGATATACATTTAAGCATGGTTCACTCTTTGGGACTTTTTTGTGGAGGTCTATAAACTGAACAGGAATTTTACTATCTGCATAAAATTTATTCTGAATTTAGTTTATCTTTATTAAAAAAATTATTTGCATTCCCTGAGTACTGTCTTGGATATTCCTAATATGGCAAAATATAGTATTATATTTCTGAAATGTCCTGATACAATATCTGATCTAGTACTGTATTGCTTCCTGCAAAGTTGCATATAGTTTCTTTTTAGACAACCATCACAATATCCTGGCTGGCCTGCTAACGATGAGATGCTTGATCGATTATGACAGTTGCCTGGGAAAAGAAAAGATACCCATTTACAACATCACAAAAAAATCTGATTGCTATGCCCGCCATGTAGTACCCAGTCATGAGATGAATATTTTGAAGGGCAGGCTTGATTGATTATCATCTCAAGAATGCTGATGAGCGGTTTTCATTTTTTCCCTTCGAAATAATTGGCTTTATTGGCCTGGCATGAATGATTCCGATTCATTAACGGCTTAGTTCTACTAGCAATTTAACATGATCAAATGTTATTAGGTCAGGCATGATCTTCTCAAAGAAAGCTCTGCTCAAAGCACGCTAGAATTAGCACATCTATCAAGAATAGCCTTCCTTTGCATGACGGAGCTTTACCAGGACTTATTGCTTCAAAATATTTATGATTTTTGGCTTTGTATTAAAATAAAATACAGTTCCAAAGATAGTACAATGGAGGGAGATAATCAATTCATTTTGTACATGATACGAAAATGAGAAACCTTGCCTACGCTATCAGATGGATGACTAACATTGGATAATATGCTGCAACAGCAAAACTGACAATTCAAGCAGAAATGGCTCCCTTGTATACAATATGTCACAGAATAAGGAAGGTTTAGACACCTGAAATTTGATTTTTAAGATTCATAAGGAAGATAACAATTACTGATGTTTGATGCAATGTTGAACGATCTAAACTGTGGCTCAGTGTTGGAAATGCAAATGGAAAGAAAGGGGGGCATAGTATTAAAAAGGTGTTTTTCTTTTTTTTTTTAATTCAAAGGTAAAGGGCTCCCTTTTTTAATATCTTACTTTTCTCTCTCTACTTTCTTTGTATTTTAATATTTTAATAATAAACATACAAATTAAGATAATAAGGAATAGTGTAAAGCAAATTAAAAAAAAGAAATTCTATTTTGCATTACTAAAAAACAAAACTATTTTTAGATTATCAGATCTAGCTAACCTGGCATGTAATTATACCAAGTGACTCATTCTCTCACCACTTTGAATTGGTATCTATTTAGTAAAACTATTTTATTTTTGTTTGTGTTGTATATTTATTTCAGATATATTGTCATAATGACATTCTAACAGGTATGTTACAAATCCTTTTAAATTATATTGCACTCATTTTTATCAACTATATTCCGAAAGTTCAAAAACAAATACCACATTAATCCAGAGACAAGTTTGTCAATTCACATCTACATGGAAAAACAAAACAAAACAAACAAAAAACTTTGGAAATCTCATAGACCAAAAGTTAACACTGAAACTGATCATCAAATGCTTTAGGTCTAGCCATTATGTTAAAATATATTGGTAGTCTTTTAGTCTTTCATTTTAGAATTTAAAAAATTCTAAATGAAAGATAGGAGCTAAATTTGGGGGGGGGGGGTGTTTTCCATTGCTCTCCCAAACTAAATAAGAATCTGTGTTTCACAATTACAGATATACCGAGACGTCTTCACCTCATCAGTGATGATATCCAGGATCTTCTCGATTAAAAAATAAATTAAGCGCACTGGATTTCCTTATCTTAATTAACGGAAAACATATTTCTTTCACAATTTTGACATTGAATTAAATCATAATTAAAGCTATATATTTTCTGAAAGACTGAATTAAGAAGCCTGCTCGAATCTTGTGAACGAGTACAACCCTAATATTCACAGGGTTTTTTTTCACCATGAGGTGTAATAAGGGACAAATCTTCTATCTTTTTCAGGGAACAGTGAGGAACACATAAGAGACAGCACTAAAGCATACCTTGAGATTCTGGAAAATGCAGAGAAATATAATTGTGAAGTACAATTGCTAGTGTGTAACAGAATTTATAAATCATGTTTTGTTTGAACTATTCCTTAGTTCACCCATAATTCCAAATTACAGAAAATAGTTTATGAGGGTTCAGACATCATTATAAATTAAAATCAAAGAAACTATATTATGGTTTAATAGAGAACAGTCAATTCATTCATTTTCAATAAAAATACTTTCTTATTATGATAGTTAATATACAGTATATTCAAGAAAAATTAATTGTTGATAATAACAGATGACAGTGAATTTGGTGCATTTGTTATCAATCGTTTATTACTGAAAACAAAGTGGATTTTCTTATCTGGCACATAAACAATTATTTCTACAAAAAGGAAACCCTACAAATCTTGATAATTTATACAAATATGCTTTCTCAAAAAATAAAAATTTAATTTAGTAAATTTGTGCTCTTATTTTTTAAGCACTGTCTGCAATATCCACCACAAATCCCTGAGCAGAGACAACAATTTTAAACTTATTTGAAAATTGAGAGATATAAAGCCTAACCCTATACTGAAAATGCATGGAAAAACAAGATTTTATTTTAACAATTTGTCATTGTTCGATTTGAGACAAGCAAAACTCCTGTACAACTTCATGGAAATCTAGTGTATAAGAAATATAATTAAGAATAAGGAACATAAAAAGGGAGATGGTATAATGAAAAGAGAAATATTACAACTAGGAAATTGACCTTGCATCTGATGCTGAAGTTTAACATTTCAGAATGTCATACTAAGACAGTTAAATTGCTATCCTATACACAATTCCATGGGATTGACCCACTGAATTTAATTGGATTTACTCTTGAGTATACATGCATAGGATGATGCTAAAAATTCAATCTTCATCATTAATACAGCATTTGGTTTTACAGTTTTGAGGAAATGATGCAACAGTACATTATTCAGTTAAATAGACAGTAGCTAACATTGCATTTCTGCATCCATGTCTGAATGCATAAAAGTGAAAATATTAAATTTCACTGGTTAACATTTTAGTTTTTTCTATCCCATAAAACATTCTGGAACTGCACCTGGAAGGTAAAAATTGAAAGGTCACTCATCTGCACAAAGCTCTAAAATAAAATAGGCTAATGTAAGAAAACAGAAATTAAAAGGTGGTGCCTAATAATGAAATGTTTCTAACAATGGTACTCCTAATGGAAAATCAAGAAAGCTCAGAGTATCACCAAAGATGACATAAATTGTGGTTATGCTGAGAAAATAGCCCATTGTTCCTTAACAAGTCGACATAGAAAACTGGGGTGACTAAAATGTACAGAATAAAAGTGTTCCTGTTTCCTTCTAAATACCAATACATTCTTTAAACATTTAAAAGCACACCATGAAAAGCAACCAGAAGACTTAGCAACAGTTGTGGAATCCTAGCTAATGACTATTTGCTACAGTTGGCAAAGAAAAACCTTCAACAATGCATCAATTCCAAAGCAGCAACAATGGAATGATATTCAATACAAACACTTTTTTTTTAACATAGGGAGGATTCTTAGCGACACCTAACCTTCAATCTATGGATGTTGCCAGGATGCAAAGAAATCACAAAACTAGCTCTCTATTTCTAGCTTCCCATTTTAATTCAAAGTGGCTTTAAGTATGAATTTAGAATTGGCTATGTGTTTCCTAGATGAAAAATTAAGCCAGCCGTAGCAAGCCCTTGGTTATGTCTACAGTAACTCTTTGGTGTCAGTCAAACTGATATGAAAATGACTGATGGTATATATGCCATTTTGAAATTATAGTGTAATTTGCCTAGTTAATAATAAAGGGACTTGGTAAATGGTTTAGTTTTTAAATGAGGCTTTTATGCAAATCATAAAAATTAGGCTAAATAAGTTTGAAATAGCAAACCAAAGAAAAGAATGCAGAATTGGGTCTCTTCATCTATAAATAGTTAAATAAATGGAAAAATAATAGGCAGCTATTGTCAGTCACATAATTCCTTTTAGTCTAACACCTTGTGGATTCACTAAATATTTATTTAAAATATTAAACTCTTTTAGTTTCTTGCAGATAGCACAATAGTTTATTTTTCACAAACAGCTCGTAAATCCTGCTGCTAACATTTCAAAAATGCATTCACCAAATGCATGCCTACAAATTTGTTGTTAATCCAATGACAACATACTTGTTGTATAAAGTATATTTACACAAACTGGCAACCTGGGTATCAGTTTAATGGAAATAGTAGTTTGCTCTGTGTGCGCTTGATGTACGATGCATCATATAGTCAAGCCACAGATGCAATCTACAGCATGTACAGATGCAATCATGCTACAAGTGTTTGCATATTTTGAAAAACAATGTTAGTAACATGTTCACCTACACTATTCTATCCTTTGCTTTCAATGTACTAAAAGGCAAAAAATTCATGTTTCTTCTTCATATGTCTATCCAGTTCATAATTAAAATGTCTGTATACAAATGGATTTCTTTTTTTTAATAAAATACATAATGTTGATAAGAACAAGCCTAAATCCATACTTTACATTTCATTATTATGGACATGGCTCTCCAGCTTAACACTGATCTGATCTTGGAAGTAAGGCGAGCTGGTTAAAGCAACAAAGCATAACAAAGTTGAAGTTGTGAGCAACAGTCAGTTTTCCGACCCAAGTAGATAGCTTCTGTTTTAAAGTACAGATCACTCCTGTTTTCAACCAGGGCAAAGCAAAGAAAGAAGCATTTGCTGTATAGTATAGGTTCAGCAACCTGCTGTATTTTGAAAAGTAATTGACTATTCAGGCTCTGGAGCATAGTACATTACAAGATGACAGAGAACTTGCCTTAATTCTTCATTTACTTCATTCAGTACTATTGTATATGGTTAATTCTACATTCCAAGTCACCTTAATTGTTGCTTGATTCTACACTTTCAAATCATAATTCACAGCCAGCCAGCCAGCCAGCCAACCAACCAACCAACCAACCAGGTTAACAATATGCATTTGCCAGTGAAGATTAGACATGAAACCACATCTTTCAAAACATTTTTCAAATAGTTGAGCTAGTATGTGAATTAACTCAATAGGCAGGTGTGTGGAGTTATACAATATCAAGACAAATAGCAACATTTAGTGTACATTTAATGAATTACAGCCTAAGAAAATAAATGTAAGCCAGTTTCTATCCTCTTCTAAGTTCTTAGTTTGACTGGAAGGATGCTCAGTAGGCCAACATGACTTTTCTATCAGAAACCACATAAAAATGACCAAAGTGAGAATGATTAATATGCCCTAGTGAATATGCTAAAGTGGGTCCCTTTCCGGTGCTCCAGTTTCAGGTGTTTTTTTTTCTTCTCTAGATTTTGGCAATAATTATTAAGTCCTTCATGAAACTTATCAAAAAGATTCTACCCCTTTCTCATTTTCAATTTGAAACATCAAAATGCAGCCCTGTAGGTTCTCCTAGCAGCAGTTACAACCTTTGACAATTACAGCTTAGTTAGCAAAGAGCACTCAACAAAACAGTGCTCCAAAAGTTATTTTGGATTTTAATTTTTTTTTCTAAACTCTTTGCAAAAAACAAAACAAAAACCACAACACTTTTTCAAAACCCTGCATTATGTTTTGGTTGTTCTTAAGCCTTGTTTTTCCATAATATTCCAGAGTTTGCGAAGATTTGATTGTGTGATGACATCATCCGGTTTAAACTGAAGGGCATGAAGATAGTTCGATTCAGCCTCCAAAAGTTTGCCATTGAGATGAAGAATAGCTCCCAAATTCATTAAGGCAGCTGGGTACTGGACAAAAAGAAAAAGAATGGAGAAAACATGAGTTTATCTTTCTTCCTCCAAGAGCTTTCATCTAAGTAGAAAAATTATTTCCGTATGTTTTTGTAGGCTACTTTTATGGAAACAATTAAGAAACTGGAAGAAGCATGAGTGTTAAATAAGGAATGGGTTGATCAGATGCACAGCACACTTTGCAGTGAAGTGTTCAGATGGAGAACATTAACTCCTTTAATGTGCAAACCACAGGTAATAGGACTCCTTATCACAAAGCTGTGCTCCCCACCCACAGAGTCTTTTTTATTGTCTTCTTACTAGATAAGGAAAATTGGAAGATAAGACTAGATGAAGAAAATCAATTTCATTAGATGTTCATTTAAAACTTCCTCTTTTAGGTTTTGGTTCTATAGCAAGCCCAATCATGAAAAGGAATTAGAATTCAGTTTGATGAAATAAACAACTGTGTAACTTCTTTTATTCTGATGCCATATACAATATCTTGATTATCATCACTCCAAATATTAATGTTATCAAGAAAGCATACTATGTTCAATTCAATGAAATAATATGTTAAAAATAATGTTGTAAATAATATGTACACTGAGAGCACATGCACCAAAGACAAATTCCTTGTGTGTCCAATCGCACTTGGCCAATAAAGAATTCTATTCTATTCTATTCTATTCTATTCTATTCTATTCTATTCTATTCTATTCTATTCTTTTCTTTTCTTTTCTTTTCTATTCTGATTGCACCACTGCAACTACTTTGGCAATGTGTCAAATGATTATGTTGAAGTTTGAATGCTTTCAAAATGACTGCATGTTTTATGCCCAGCAGTCTGTAATATTTTTGAGAGTTTGTAAAAATAATTCTTCAGTTTCAATTATGGTACTCGTTAGTAATGCTGAATATTGCTGTACAACATCATCAAAACTTTTAGAAATACTTAGTAGGGGATCTTATGAAGTCTCCAGTACCTTCCTCTTACACTGGAAAGAAGCTTTCTGCTTCTCATCATTTCAGTATTTGGTAACTTTATATTGCTTCAGCCTCCTAAGTGAATGATACTACAGCATACTATGTGCTGAAGAAGTTTTGTTGGAGGCAACATTATTATTCAAAGACGGATTTAACTGAGACAATGAAAGAGGGACAATTTCAAATGAATATGAGCTGAAGTAATATTCTAGGAAAATAGTAGAAATTGGTCAGAAAGTTATATAATATAAGGAGAGAAACAGTCAATGACAAATTCATTTATTGGGATATAACATTTCAATATCTCTTAACAAAAAGACATGGAGTTGTTAAATATGGGAATGATAACTACGATGTCATTTAGCCTATGTCATTATTACTGCAAATTAAAAATAACTAATATTTCCTGATAATTTTAAATATTTTTTCTCATCGTTCTTGTAAGCTCCACCCACAATGATATCATAGGTCTCCTTAGTATCACTGCTGGCTATTAAATACATCGAGTGGGCACCAAGAGGCTGCCTGCTTCTGCTGTAAAGTAATTACTGCCTATCATCTTTCAAATTTTCTTTCTTATGTTTTACAGAGTGTTGTACTTGTTTGGTTTTATAAAATCAATCCAAGTGCCTCCTGAAGAGATTTATTCTGCAGTACAGAGAATGCTTTTTGCTGTTCTATGCTACAACAATTCTTGTTATTCAGCATCACTAAGGAAAGCCTTTAATTGAACCAGAAGAACCCTCAGACCTACTAAAGAATGCTGGACATGTGGTATCAGATGAAAGGAAATATTATGATATCCTTCACAAAGTACACAGTTTTGAAATCACTGATGCTCATTGCTTATTTTTCTGTTCAATGCTTAAATGCTTCCATCAGTAATGCAATTGTCCAGATCTACCTTTATTACAAACAAAGGAGTGTTAGGAAAAGAGATCTCTTTCAACTTGTCCAACTCAATAAGAATACACACTATCTCCCTATTTATTCCAAATTCTATTTATAAAAATTTAACACCACACCTGCAACGAAAATTCTGCCTTTCCCCACTTATGCTATGCCCAGCTGAAGGCATGAAACTGGCACCTTGTCTAGAGGGTGCTCCTCAGCCAATTATGCTAGATGTTATTCATGGCAAGCCAATCATTGTTTGAGGCCTGCAAAGAATAAAAGACTGTTTAAAAATCTCTGCCTCTTATCCTAGTAGCAATTACGGGCTGCCACCTGAAAATGAATGCAGCTATTTTCTTTATAAATATTTTTTTATAAACGACAGATGAAGATGGTTTTCAGTATATTAGCTACTGGCCCCATAATGTGGGATTTCTCCAGCCACAGAACAAATGACACCCTGGCCACATGAAACAAAAAACATCCTCTTCATTCATTTCCTTTTGGAGACAGAGTCTTTACATCAAAAGGAGCCAGCTGGCAGTTCTATTAAGCTTTTAATATAATTCTTTTATGGTTTTAGGGAAAATTAGACAGTTATTAGGGAGGTTCCTGGGAACTCATTTTCCCAGACTCTAGAGATTTATGATCTTTCTCCGAAGATTGCAATGCTAGCAAAGAAGAGTGTAGTGATAGCAGGTTCATCATGATGACCCAGTGACTGATATTTTTACTACACTTGCAATTAAATTAGACTTGGGTCAAAAGTTAGTTCTGTATGTCACTATGGAAACCTATGATTGGATGCCTAATTCATATAACAGTATTATCAAGTAAGAATAGTACAGGGAGAATTAAAAAATATATGTAACAGGAGAAAACGAAGGTAATTAGAAGACTAGAAACAGCAAAAGTACTTTTTTTCTGAATTCAGCTTGACAAGTAATAGAAGAAGGGACCATCTTTCAGGAATGTTTGAAGTCAGAATTATTTATTTCACTCTTGTTCTTTTCTGTTGTGCCTCACATCTACATAGTTTGATTAAAAACATATACCCGTGATGGCGAACTTATGGCACACATGCCCGAGGTGGTATGCAGAGCCATCTTTCTGGGCACTGTCCCCACACACATGTGCAGATGGTGCGATTGTGTGTGCACCACAGGGAGCCGTGCGAACCCTGCATGCATATGCAGACGGTGCGATTGCACACACAACGCACAGGGAACGTGAAAGTCATGCTCATGCGCAGATGGTATGATTGCGTGTGCAGTGCACATGGGGGCATATGCAAAAGCCGTGCGCATGTGCAGATTTGGTGTGTGTGTGTGCAGCACATGGGGAGGAGCCGCACATTACCACAGACGGCATGCATAAAGGCGCATGAAACGCCCGAAGCACGTACCTGTTCAGCACTCGGTGAGTAAAAGGTTCGCCACCACTGACATATACACTAACAGAATGCATTCTCTATCTAACCTTTATTTCATTGTGGGCAACTTATGGCCTGGCTGTTGATACTTTTTAATTTCCCTCCAGGTTTCTTGCTCAATCTGATTTAGTTTCAGATGAGAATGTTTTGAATGAACTGGGTATCCTGGGGGCAACTTACACTCTTTTTTATTTTCCCAAGTTCCTCAACACTCTATTGTCATCCTTAAAAATGAAATGATTCATGATCACAAGACTCATTTTATTTAAAAGCATGTCTATTTGCCCTTGAACTGTGCCCTGGGGTACTGGCAGGGGTGAAATGCTCCCGGTTCGGTCCGGTTCGGTAGAACCGTTACCAGACATGTGGCCTGGTTCGCCCGTACCAGTAAGCTGGCTGGCTAGCCACGCCCCCGAACCGGTGCCCAAACCGGCTCTGGCTGTAAGCTGATTTCACCGGCCTTCACCAGATACATGAGGACGAATTCGACCAGCTGTTGGAGGAATTCCCAGACGTATTCGATGGATCGCTGGGTAAATATCGGGGGAAACCCATCTCGTTAAACTTAGATCCCAGCGTTGCCCCGATCCGTCTCAAGCCCCGCCAAGCCAAGCCCCGCCGACTGTTCACTGCGACTCGAGTCTTCCTACGCTGCATGATCTAACAGAGATGGGCTCTGTTTCTCCTCCGCCCGACAGCTGCAACCTCGGAGGCAGAGAAACCCTCCCTGGAGCCAGGTGATGGCCGATCCACTCCTCCCAAGACCACCTTCCCCGTCAACCTCATGCGCAGCGCCTGCTCTGCTTGCAGAGTCTGGGGGTCCCAAGAGAGACCAGCTGCCTCGAGGTCCCATGGGGATTCCGAACCCCAGGGCCCACCTCCCCTCCCATTCCCCAGGGGCTGCAGGGCCAAGCTTTCCCGCCAAGGGTCCTCTGGCTGGTCTCCTCAGGGGCGCTGCAGCCTCTGGAGACAGAGCCCCGATGTGTCCGGGAGGGAAGAGGCACAGGAATCCCCTGTCTGTCATCCCCGTTGGGAGGAAAGCCATCAGGGCTCCCAACCGACAGCTCTGCTCCTCTCTGGCCCACTTTGCTAGGCCAGCTCCGAAAAATGGAGAGATAGGGTGGGAGAAAAGGCAGAGGGAGGGAGGGGAAGAGACTCAGGAAGACCGCCTGCTTGAGGCGGCCCTGCTCGACCTAGGACTGAGACAGCGGGGCAGGTGAGGGGCTTGAGTGACAGTTGTCTGTTTGAGCGAGGGGAGGGGGCAGCCAGGAGGCACAGCTGCAGGGGGAGACTTTTCTGCTGGGGTGGGGGCAAGGAGTGTCAGGGGAGGGTGTAGGGATCAAAGTCAGATGAAGGACTTTGCCCCAATCACTGAAGATTTAATCCCACCTTTAATTAAAAGCCAAATGGGTGACTTGGAGCCAATCCTCAGGGGACTTGCGTTCTAATCCTCCCTTAGGCATGAAAACTTCCTGGGGGACTTTGGGCCAATTACCAGGGGACTCTTGAGTTCCAGTCCCACCTTAGTTCTTATTGAATGGGGGTGTGAAAGTTGAAAATATTTTCTCTGATTAATGTTGGATACCAGAATTGGGGATTCCAAGACTGTGACAATACCAAAGTGTCCAATATTGTGTGGTGTGATGGAAGAAAGTGAAATTGTGGGAAAACACCTGTTCCATGTGGGGCAAAGCCATCAGACTCTGCCTTCTTCTGCTTGTGGGAGAATCAGAGGTATTTGTGTGAATCCTAGACTTACCTTGATCTGATCAATCAGAGCTTTTCTTATCTCTTTAAAATTGAATTTGCAAAAGGATCCTATTTGCAATCAGAAACCATTAAGGGGCGTGCATAACCACAGAAACATGCCCTGTCCTATTGTTCCCTTTTATCCAAATCTATCTCATGTATTCATAATCTTGTCTATACTTGTATTCGTTTTCTAATATATGCTTGATGAAAATAAATAAATAAATACATAAAAATGATGAGACATAAAAATAGATTACCAATTGATGGCAATCTCTGTGGTTGGAGAGCAGAAGAGATTCCATGGAGGCCTCTTCCTAAAAACCTAGAAGTCCCCCCTACCCGTTATTCTCCCCCTTCTTGGACCTGGATGACTATTATGCAGCATTGAAGGTTTGTGACCTGGTCAATGATGCCTTTAGACAGGATCCCTTCAACCTCCTCCTGGGGAGAG
>JANHFT010006526.1:44235-56789 GCA_032467955.1 Pseudoxenodon macrops
TTGTTAAAGTGAGTTTCTGTCTTTTGATCCCCCAGTCACATGACCACACTAAGCCACGCCCACAAGCCACGCCCACATAACAGTAGGAAAAAATTACATTTCACCACTGGGTACTGACACAGTTCAAGGATTAATCTCATCTTTTGTGAAGACATAGCCCTACTTATGGGAATCATTTTATGTAAACTCGTAACAGAAAAGTACCCTATCCCCCTCCTTTGGAACAATGTAACATTGATGAGCAATTTTTCCAATTTCTCCAAAAACATTTTGACCAAAATGATTAATTAACATTGCCAATACTGATGGTAATACATAACAATCTCTCTAATTTCAATTAATATAATGCAATTTAAATGCAATGTAGCACTCTATGTGACTTTTTTTAATCTTGACTTCCTGGCAACATCCAAAGACAAATGTAAAAGCATTTTAGGTTATAAATGTTATACTTCATCTGCCTGCCATTTTTTATATGCCAGTTCATATTATCTTTGGGGTTTTAGAAATTCCTCTATGCTGGCAAATAATCATAACAGCCATTCCACAAAATAAAAAAAGTATTAGCATATTATTGTTCTAAGGTTCTTTGGTGAACAAGTTTACAACTGACCTTTAGTTACTTCCTTGCATTGGGAGAGGAGATAACAGGCTATCATGAAGCCAAAGGAAATGGTCCCATTGTTGTTTTCTCACAGGGAAACCAGAGTTAAAGACTAAGGACTGAAATTGAACTGTCTGATATTGCTATGTCAAGTTAAACTTTGGTGATTACAATGTAAGTAAAAAGTATCTTCATAACATCTACAAATGGTCTACCTAGTACAATGGCCAGAAATATGTATTTCAGTGTATTCAGCATTCATTGCTGCTGAAGGCAGACAGAAAAACTGGAATTGAGCCCAACATACAGTATATCTGATGCAAATATATCATAGAAAAAAATCTAAATATAGCAACTATGGATACAACATATTATTTTACTTGGTAATCATTTTTGAATCTTCCTTAAAAAATTTAAGAATTAATTTGGAGTAAATTGTTCTACCACAAAAAAATGTTAAACCACAGCAGCCATTCTGTATTTGAAAAGGAATGATGACTTCATGAAAATGTGTAGGTTTTGAATACCAATCAAAATTTCAAATTATGTGCATCTGTATATTCATACAATCATTTAAACTACTTTAGATAGATTGGAGGGACAGTGAATGTTTAACCTCAGAGCCCTTTGTTAGCAATAATAATTAAAAGATATGACTTTATGTATGACTTTCCAGGCCCTGTCTCTTTTATTTACCATGGTAGCAGATTTTTCTCCAATAGACAAAAACCTATCCAACTACTGGTTTTTAAACAGCTGCATTAATTTGTTGGGTCATACAACATGGCAATGTGCATATAAATACACATTTACAGAGGTAATTTCAATGAGGTTAAATTCTTGATTCTGCTGTTTGTTGTTTTCTGCATTCAGTGTGCCTATTTTTATTAAAAGAACAGCCATGAGGCTTTTTTGTTGTTGGAAAAGATTTAATGCTCTGAAAAACATGGCATCCAGATATTTCAGCTTAATATTAGGGTAGCTCTCTCTCCTTAAGCCAGCTGTACTCTGAAGGATTGAGTTTGCTAATTGAAAACACGTACAGTAGGTTGATAAAGAGGAATGAAATAATAAAAGAGAAAATGAAAAAGATTTATCTGCAGGGTGCATCACCAGACTCAGGGTGGTTCTGCTTCATCTTGCAATGACCATGCTATAATGTGCTGTCAGGCCTTTTCATCCTCATGTGGTGATAGTAAGCATTTTACTTGAACTTTTATTTCTGCTGTTACTGCCAGGCTGCAATGTTTGATTTTCGAAAGCAATCAAAATGTCAACACAGTGTTTTTTTATTGTTAAAAAGAACCATGTACTGCCGAATCACTTTGGAATTGGCATTTTCTTTTTGACAGACCTCAATGTGCTACTTTCACAACAGATATGGATATGGAACTGTCCTTCAGGTTCTTGGTGATGCTGCTTAAGCAACTTGAATATATTAATTTTTACATTCTGGTAGAGAGAAATTCCTTGAGGATGGGCTCCAGCACGAGTCTGAAAGCTCAAAAGATTAAACCTCTGGTTCCAGTGACAGATTTGGATTGGAGCCTGCAAAATTATCCTGGGACACATACCGGTATATTTATACAAATTTCTTCTGCAGGAGAAAGCACCAACTTTAAATAATAGAAAGTCATACAAAAGAAATGTCTTCTTTATGGAACACTACTATGCTTTGTATCTCTGATTCAGTTACAACAAACATTAGAAATTATTGCAAGAGGCTTCTGGGCAAGGTATGGGGACCTGAAGATGGTTTTATGAAAGCAGACCCAATGATTGCAGCAAAGATCCAAGAACAAGTTAAGTAGACCAATTCTTTAAAACCTCTCTGCATAAGGAGAGAACAGGGGGTAGCCCACATGTGCTCTAGATGCCTTTCCTGGCAAGGAGATGATAGGATGATAATTTTCTGTGGGTTTGAATACTTAGAGATGATGGGATCAGCCATCTGGCTCACAAACACAGCAGATACTTTTAAAGGATGTGAAGCTCACAAACCTCACTTTCTAAATGCTTTTGCCTGTTAGATTTACTTTGCTTATCCAGACAGTTGCAAGTCATAACAAAAGATAAGTTATAATATTAAAAACTGGACACTAGAGAAAACTAAAGATTTTAAGCAGAAAAAAAATGTTTGATGTCAATTGATATTGAACTTGCAAAATGACACAAAATATTATAACATCTGAAATATTACGATTTTTGAAGAATGGAGCCAGAATTTAGTAACTACAATATCAGCACTTTCAGTAATCATATTTGCTTCTATGGATAGACTATATTTAGGACAGAATGACAGAGGTGGAACAAATTTTATCTGACAAGACAGAGAACATACAGAATGTGGAACTATAAATGATAGACCAAGAGAAGGATTTTGAAAAGGACACTTTACTTGATACACAAAAGAAATTGACTGAAGTTTTAAAAATCAAAAGGGAAATACAAATGATAAACCAACAGAATGCTTTGGAAAATGTTTTCCAATTGGATCCACAAAAGAGGTTTGTTGAAGCCTTGACGAAATGTGTCAGATGGGATATAGAAGAATTGAAGAAAAACCAAATCCTATGACAATATTTGACTGAATTAAAGACTAGGACTCTAAGAAGTAAAAGGAATATAAAGGTGGTTCATTTGTTCTAGGTTAGACTTTTTTGTTTTTGTTATTTTTTGCAATGCACTGGCAAACATTTATGGAGTTTTTGCTGGGTTTAAATATTGATGTTTTATGGATCTATTTATAGACAACATCTGGTATATGGGATGAAGAGATATCTATTTAATCTTAAAGGGTCTGAAGAGTTATTAAATTGGTTTATATTTAAATTTGTTGTGATGAAGGTTCAAAGTCACTTTTTAATATATTTCTTTTTCTTTATTATATTCTTTTCCCCCTGCACATTTTTCCCATCCATTCTTTTTCTCTTTAGTTGTATTAGTTTTTAGAATTATAATTAAAATTCTTCATAAAATTATATTAAAAAGAAATTGTTTATGCCAACCACAATTATTAAACAAGTTTTACCTGAAACAAAAGGGATAATCAATGGCTGTTTAAAAACAACATTCTACATTCTTTGTGCAGTTTACAAAGAACAGTGCCAGAAATTTCTATTGGTAGAAAATGTGCTGTCTAGGCTGCTACTTGATGCAGAGAATCGCAATCGGATCATGCTAACACTAAAAGATCTACAGTGACTGTCAGTTTGGCTCAATTTAAAGTGTTAATTTTATCCTCTAATGATTTAAACAGCTTAAGTTATACAGGTAGTTAGCTGAAGGATTATCTGCCTTGTTATGTACCTGTCTATTGAGTGTCTAATTAACAATTGCAGGATAAGCTGCTATAGAACACTACAGCTTGCAGATAAGAAAGATGGTTAGAAAAGTCAGTTCTTCTTTATTCATATTTTTAAAAGTCATTTTTTCTTCTTTTGTAAAATACTACAAAGGGAAAAAAATCCACGCATAAACATAGTAATAGCCCTTGCATTACCACCATTTGTTTAATGATTGTTTAAAGTTATGATGGTGCTGAAAAAAGTGATTTATGATTGGTCTTCAGAGTTATAAATGTTGCAGTGACCCTGCAGTTATGTGATCCAAATTTGGGCACTTGGCAACTAGCATATATGTATGATGGTTCCAATGTACTAGGGTCACATGATCACCACTTGAGACCTTGCAGCTGGTTTCCAAAAAGCACAGTCAATGGGAAGCTGGATTTGCAAAAACAGCAAAATCTAGCACAACCCACTTAATGACTGTATTACTTAGCTATCAAATTCCAATCCCAATTATAGTCATATATTGAGGGCAATCTGTATACCAGACTTTTTTCCAGAATTATCCATCCAACAATATTAAGTACAAGAAAGAGAGCAGCTAGCTCAACCTGAAAACAAATTGGGATCTGTCTTTACAGTATAAATTTATTTTCAAATATCACTTTCTGAACTTGCTTTAAAGTATATGAATAGTATCTGATATTTACATTTCAATATAATTTTATTTGTTGTTTAAAATACAGCTGAAATATAAATTCCCAACTTTGGCCAATTAAATATTGATATGTGATAACATGGTGTCTCCCAAAGAACTAAGGATAAGTTTTTTTTTTTTTTAACAGCTATATATCAAGAGCTTGATACACAGTGGGGGAAAACCCTAAAGAAGTATTATTTCGTTCCATAGGGAAAGAAGCTGAACATTTAAAATATTATTTAATTAGCTTAATCTCACTTCCTAAAGAATTATAATCCTTTAAATGTTGTAGTTATATAGTTTTGGAAAAAACAAAGCACATATGTGTTCTAGACATCACAAATTGCTTGCAATTAAACTTCCCTAGTTCTCTAGCCCAAATATTTTCAGAATTATTCTGCATATAATTATATGCCATATGGAAAATATAAGCATGCTTAAATCATTGGATTTTTATTTATCGGAGTCAAGCTGTATCTTTTTATGCCCAAGACACAGTTTAATCATTGGAACATATAGACCTTTGTTGCATGTATTAGATAGTAAATCTCTCTTTACATATGGTTATACTTTGTATTATATCAAAATTATAATCAATGACAAAGGCAGTTTTGTATCTTTTGTACGTTTTATACTTGATGCTAGGAGCCACTGGTAAAGTCACACACACACACACACACACACATATATCACACACACACACACACACACATCTATCTGTGTGATAGATTACATATAATTACAGTCAATATGTACTGATCTTTCTAAGAGTCGTGACGGCACAGTGGTTAGAATGCAGTACTGCAGGCTACTTCTGCTGCCTGCCAGCAGTTCGGCAGTTCAATTCTGAGAAGCTCAAGGTTGATTCATCCTTCCATCCTTCCAAAGTGGGTAAAATGAGGACTCAGACTGTTGGGGGCAATATGCTGACTTTGTAAAACCACTTAGAGTGAGCTGTAAAGCATTGTGGAGCGGTATATAAATCTAAGTGCTTTTGCTATTGCTACTACACAACCATTTTTTGCAGTATCTGCATTATGAGCTATTTTTAAAAAAATAGGTTAAAATGTTTCTGATATGTTTTATTCTTTACATTATATCAGAAGTTTCATTCATCCAATAAAATATAACCTCCCAGTAATAGGCTTAGTTACACTACACAAGTGAGTTCAAGTTAGTCTGGTCAATAATACCTGGCCCTATTAATTACATGGCACTTTATCTCTTATCAGTTGCTCTGTGAGCTAGTTCCATCATTAGCTTCTCCTGTTCATTTATTGTTAAGTTCATGAGGAAATTGCACTGCCTATAATGAAAACTGTCTGAGAAATGGGCTAGACAGGGGACCGTCATTCTCACACCCCAGATTCATACTTCTCTCTAAATTCTACTGATAAATCTGGAATAATTCTCATTCATTTTTTTTTATCTGCAGCATGAGCTTTTCTAAATCTGACACTGACTCTATCCCTTTGACAAAGACTGGGTTTGCCCAAAGACTTTTTATACTACGTAGGCAATATAGCATGATAACAAAGCTACTTATACAAAAGCTTACTAGACTAAGCTTACTTCATTACTAATTACTATACAATCTCTTATACCTAAAAGAAACTGATGGGTTTAGACAATAACTGACCAAGGAAAATGACTAGGGACAGAGGTTTCTAAATTCCTGGCCTCAGAGACTTAATGATCCATTTTAATGAATACTATATTTTTCAGAGTATAAGACGCTCTGAAGTATAAGATGCACCTAGCTTTTGGGGAAGAAAACAAGAAAAAAATCTGTCTCTGCCTCCCAGCAAACAGCAAACAGTACAGATGATATACTCTTTGCTGTGTATTTCTGTGTGCCTGACCCATATAAATAGCAAAGAATGGGGAAAATGGCAGGTATATTATATATTATAGCAGTATATTAATGCCAGAAAGTTTTCCTAAATGTAGTCACACTAACTTTTAAATAGATCTACTCCAAACATGACTAAGTCAGGGTTTAACTCAGCTGCCTTATCTTAATACCACAACAGGACACTGTTACATTTCAGACTATACTTATACAGATGCTGTTAAAATTGATGTGGCTTTCTGGAAGTTTACATTATTCTCTGCTATTTAAAAGAAGATAAAATAGCACTGGGCCTCTTCAGATCAAGCATTTATTTTAAAAAGCTTCTTCATTTTGTTAGGTTATCTAGAACAATAATAAAACAGTCTTTAAAAAATAAGTCTAATAATTTGACCATTCTACAGGCATTTATAGTTATTGACTTACCTTCTTGCAGCAAACAACAGCCAGCTTCAGCAGTCTGATTAGCACAAGAAAATAAAAATCTATCTCTGTCTCTACCTCCCTGCAATTTGCCTTCTTGCAATTTTAGTTTTACTTTCAGTTTTAGCACATGCCTGCAGCCTGAATCAGTTGATGTTTGGGAGGCCGATAATCAATTGTTTGTGCTAATCAGGCTCTGCGCTGTTTGCTGCAAGGAGGTAAATTTCTGGGAAGCAGAGGCCAAAGGGTGGGGGTGACTGGCGGGGCTACATTCGGTGTATAAGACGCACCCAAGTTTTCACCCTCTTTTAGGGGGGAAAGTACGTCTTATACTCTGAAAAATACGGTATATCTATAGGTATTTCTTTGTCTGAATTTGGGGCTCTTTTTATAGATAATGCATTCTCCAGATAATTTTGATATGGTACCTTTTTATTTGATTTGATATGCTTTTGGTATAACATACCATATCGTATGTCAGGTGCCAGAGAAATCAGGAGATCTAGGCAATTCAAATGGATATAAAGATTTATTGCATACTTAGATTTTCTTCAAGAATCCGAGCTACTAATGGTTAAAGCAACTTGGTGATAGATAAGGAATCCAATTTAACTAGGACTGGACTGGACTTATCACTTGTGGGTGTGTAGGGTGTCATGTGTGATTATGCATTTGACCTCTCCCTCAGGCTCAGCCTGATCATCTCCTACACCATACAAGCATATACAAAAAAAGAAGAATGTCAAAGAATGCAAGGGATGAAGGGAAGGAGGGAGGAAGAGAGAGACAGAGACTTTCATTTTTCCTGGAATAACTTAGTTCCTCCTTTATGCAAGACCATCTCTTTTTCCCCCTTAGAGGAAGGTAGATGAAGGTAACTGCTGGAGTAGCAGTTAAGCTATAGGCTAAGCATAGTTGATATTTTTTTCTTTACTTACTTTAGATCCTGTCATTATTTTTATAAATACCTCAAGGCAGCAAGCATATCTAACACACCTTCTTCTTCCTATTTTTCCCACAACAACAACTCTGTGATGTGAATTGGGCTGAGACACAGTGACTGGTCCAAGGTCAGCCAGCTACTTTCCTGGCTAAAGTGGCACTAGAACTCATGGCCTCTTGCTTTCTAGCCTGGTGTCTTAGACTACCACTAGACCAAACTGGCTCTACTGAATCCTTTGGGACCAGTCATTCTCTCTCCCTTCAACCTGCCTGAAAAGGCTGTTTTATGAGTAAATATTGGAAAAGGGCATGCCATGATTGTCATCTTGAACTCCTACAGGAAAAAGGGTAGATGTGCACTTCTGTTCCTTGTGGACTATTTTAATTTAGATTTATAAATCTATGAAACTTGTTTTACCCCTTCTAGTTGTCAGTTCACATAGCAGAAAATTAAAGTACACAGGTCTGGTGATCAATGTCCACATGTTCTTGTGGTGAAGGCTCACCTCCAAAGCATGTTCTGCTTGTGCTTGGAAGTCAACCTTGACATACATTTACTTCCAATGTCATTCCAATCTTTAACTAGCCGTTAAGCTTGGCCATTTAGCTCTATTTGAATTTTATCAAATAAACCTGCTAGATTATATTCTGTTCTACCACAGGTAATTTTTATTCCAGTGACTCAGAGTCACCATATTGTGTTCATCAGAAAGAGAAATTTTTACCCTGTGTATTTTCAAGATTAATCATATTCATGATTACTTTTAAATTGATCATGAACATTATCACATCATATTCAGAATGGTAAGGACTACAAATCAGATATGTCTGATCAGCGTATGTTCCGTGGCATTGCTGAGGAATGTATTTTGGAAAGGTTATTGTTTAACAGCTAGTCACAATATATCCCTTAATCAGTTAGACAGTGAGACCCCATTAGGATTAATCATGCTGGGTTTGACAATCCTAATTCGAAGAATCATCCCACCAGATAGTATTGTATGCCTTTCATCTGCGACTATCTGTCATAAGAGAATATAAGCATCATTGGGTACAGAACAAAAGATCTTAGCATTATTTTCATGTACATACTGTTAGTATGGTCTTAGCAGACTGAACTGTACAGTTTGCATTTGTGTATGATGCTAATATCAGTCTGACTGTCTGTCATCTACCTACCTACCTGCTACTTGCCTATCTACCCACCTATTATCAATATTCAGCAAGCATATATAACACTGCACCTATCTCCTACAGTTTTTGGCCTCTACTACAGTTGATGGGCAGCTAGTAGACTAAACCGCTTCAATTAATTCTTGCAGAGAACTCAAGAGGAATGTTGGGTGACAGCTGCTGCTCCTGCTGCCTAAGGCAACAACCTCATTCTACCCAATGGTAGGGTCAGTCCTTGGCAAAAGTTGTTAATGAAAGCTGACAAGAATGTCAGATATACCAGTTATCTACTGGGAAAATATATGCAAAAAAATGCAGTATGGTGGTAAAGGAAGAAGTCCAGGAGGAGGAATCAATAAATAACATGTTTTGTCTTGTACTTTGTTGCATTAAATCCAATAGTGCCCATTTCCTTATCTGTACCAAATATCTATATGGATGATATAGATTATCCATACAGATATTCGGTACAGTTAAAGAAATATTAGATTTAATGCAACAAAGGACAACAGAAAACATGGCATTTATTTAAAGAATATTTAATATTCATGTGAGTCCTACATTTACAACAACCAAAAGTTCGAGTTCCTCAAAGTTCTTTTAATTCATTTTCTCGCTTTCTCTGACATATGGACTTATGAGGTTGCAGCCTCATCCTGACCTGGTCTAGCTCTGAAATAAACCTTGGCTGGGCTTAGGTGGGAGACTTGGGAACACCGGGGAGGGGGGGTTGGGTAGACTTGATTGGGAGTCCAAATGCTTCCTGGAATAATGTTTTCTAAACTTCTGTAGGTTTGCATTCTGCAGGAAAGATATACAAATCTATTCTAAATCATGAAATAGAAAAGCAAAGGGAATATGGATTTTAAAATGTAAATAAACACAAGTCAGAAAGGGACATGCCAATTTTAAAGAATATGAAATGTATGTATTGTGTGAAAACAGGAGTTTTTACTTTTGTGATGAAAACAAAATGGTTTAAAGTGGCTGCTTTTCTTTCCTTGCCTAAAAAGAAGAAAGATGTTCAATTGTGCTGCCAAAACCCATTCTTTGAAGCAAAATGAATGAGTCTCTGTTTTTCTTCACCTTCACTAATTTCTAAGCCATAATTTTACATGAGATGCAGTAATTTCCCATGTTTCGTTACTAAATTAGAAATGGCAGAACTAATCCAAAAGACTTAGGGGAGAAGGATGAAGGTGTGCTCATTATTTTTCAGTGCCAAAACATGCTTGATATTGTGAAAGAACTCAACCAATGAGGGAGAGAGAACACTCAGCTGTGCCCCAAGATTCGAGATCTTAGCATACCCATATAATATTGCTGTGCGTATACTTTCAATTCTCTGGTTTGCATTCCTTTATCAAGATTTCACTAGACATTGTGACATCAAATTATATGCATATGTCGAAAGTTTAGCAATATTGCTTTCAAAATTTAAATAGAGCAGTGAAATATTACATTATCAGTTAGCAAAGACACACACACACACACACACACACAAACTTAAAGCTAGATTTGGTTTCTTGGCACAGGCACCATTTAATTAACTATCGTAAGGAGAATACTGTGCCAATTTTAAATAGCCCTTAAGAGATATACTACATGTGCTTGCCAAGAACCAGGCTTGCAAACAGAAAGGCGAGAAAGACTGGAAAGCTACTGAATAGGATACTTTCCAAACATAACATTGGAACATTTCAATGTATATTTTGTATGCAATTACAGTACACATAGGTGCAGTTGAGTTCCTGGTCATCACTTTTTGAACTACCAAGTAATTTCTTTTCCATGTATATAGACTTGTAATATACCTGCACGTGGCTTTCCAATTATATTTTTGATAATGGCCACTTTTTCATGTGCTCTTGTTCTGTTTAATATGGATTTCATTTCACATTTGGCCTGTTGCCTAATGCCAAAGCACAGGGACCCATTTTGAAAAATTGCAGCATGCAGCCAAACATATAAACAAACAAAAACTTCAGGTGTAAAGTCGAATCAGGGGAAAGATGTTTTTTTATTACTGTAAAGTAATAATATTGTAAAGAAAACATAACATTGGGGAGAATCCAACATGGACATTAAATCACATGATAGGAATGCACTTACATTTCTGGGGATCAAATTGTGATGAAAAGGCATAAGAAAAATAAGGATGAGTAAAAATAAGACCTCCTCAAAATATGCAATGAAAAGTGACTTTAAAAAAAAAGCAAGTGTAACAAAATATACATAGTTGATCCTTCCTAATTTGTGGAACTAGATTGTAAACGGGCAGCAACCAAAGACTATGGAGGACAGTTCATATGAATGAATGTTTATCCATCTCTGTTCTGAAACGGCAGCCTAGAAAATGCTTACTTCTAAAACTTGCAAAACAGGATTTAAAAATAAGTAGATTAAATTAGAACATTAGTTGCTTTTACTCTGCATCAGCCAGCAACAATAGCTTAACATTTATATAATGCTTTCAAATGATTAATGCACTCAATTAATCCAAAACAAATTAATTAATCCAAAACTAATTGCATCAATAATTTTATTAAGACGGTAAACATGCAGGCATATTGCTGAACTCTGATAATAGGATTCTATGCTAGCTAGGGCTGTCAGTAATTGTATAACCACAAGTCCCTTACTCTGCTGTTAGCTACAGAAAGTAGTATTACTTCCCATATGGTAGATAAAGTGAGAAAACAGAGATTTATATAAGGTAAGGGAACAACACCTGAGACAATGTGTGTGTGGTTCTTCATTAGATGCCTTCTGAAAAATTATGTTTTTATAAAGGAGAAGATTAATAAATACATAACAAGTGATAATCTCCTTTTCTTTTTCTTCCTAGGTTTAATTCAAATTTTATTTTGAAGTTCAGTTGAAAACCAAGGCAATCAATTCTCTAGTTTCTACACTAATTTCTGTGGTGCAGCTGAAAATATGTGGTCATATTTTTGCTTTTCCTTTATTTCTATTTCTATTTTATTCAAAAATATGTTAAAGTGAAAAATACAAAACTTCAAAAAATATCTTTAAAAAAGACAAAAAGCCACAAAACAATATTTAAAAAGTGCATTAAAGAACCCAACATCTATAAACATATTATCCCCCCAGTTGAATACCAATTAATATATTACAACAATGTTAGTTTCCTATCTCTTGTGAAACAGGCTCCCAAAATTTTAAACTATTAAACCTATTTGTAATTTACTAGCCTGGCACCTATATAGTATATTAATAAGCAAATACCATATTTTTCTGAGTATAAGATGCACCTTTTCTTCCCCTAATTGGGGCTAATAATTCAAGTGCGTCTTATACTCCGAATGTAGCTTTTTCAAAGCTTTTTTTCAGACCTAACGAGGTGAATGGAGAGTGAAGCGATCTTTGCAGCCTATTTTCATTGCTATGCCCTCCAAATAAGCTTTTTTTTCAGTCCTAATTCTTTGCAGCCATTTTTCATTGCTATTCCCTCCAAATAACCTTTTTTCCCCGGTGTTAATGATCTTCCATCCAGATACTTTTAGAGCAGGGGTCTCCAACCTTGGCAAATTTAAGACTCCCAGAGTT